>PVHP010005641.1:0-64356 GCA_004024765.1 Zapus hudsonius
AGACAGCCTACGAAAGGGTGATGGAGACAGACACTGAGGAGACTCAAAATAGCCCAAAGCGGAAATCCAGAGACTCTTAAGAGCTCAACAGACTCAGGGAATTTTGTGAAAGAGGAGGCAGAAAGATTGTAAGAGTCATGGTGGGGTGGGGGTGGGGGATATCCAGAGGCTTTGCCTTACTCAAAACAACAAACAAACAAACAACCTGGCTATTGCTCAATTCATAGCCCTTCATCCCATGGACCCTTCCAGTAATCCCACTGAGGAAGGCCCTTAGTGGATTGAGGGCAGGGAGGAGGGAAATGGGGGTACCAACGCAAGAATTATTCATACAGGGGCTAGAGAGATGGCTCAGCGGTTAAAGCACTTGCCTCCAGTGCCTAAGGCCCCAGGTTCAATTCCCCAGGACCCACATAAGCCAGACCCACAAGGTGGTGGCCCTGGTGCTCTCTCTCTCTCTCTCTCTCTCTCTCTCTCTCTGCTTGAAAATGAATAAATAGAATATATAAAAAAGATTTATAAAGAATTGTTCATACAGGGTTTCTACTTCTTACCAATAAATAAATAAATAAAATTATTATTATTTTTTAAAGTCTAACACTTTGATGTTTATAAACACCAGTCTCACGCAGAGGCTTGTCAGGAATAGAAGCTTGTCAACCCTAAACCAACTCCACAGACTCAAGAAAAGGCCTTTTAGAGCGTTCCTGGGTGAGTCATGAGCTCTTCACCATTTGAGAAGCCTGGTAGGCATTTCCTCCTGCATCTTCCCACGAAGGGACCTGTTCGCCCATCCACCCACATCATTGGGGAGATTTAATGGAGAGGCTGGGCTTTCTCATTGGAGTGTTTAGATGTACACACTTGATTTCCAAGTCATGAGGCTGTTTTCTTATTTATGTATAGCCATAAAACACAATGGGATTTTTAAAGTCTATTTATATGCGTAAAGCCGGCATACATATTCTCCAATAATGCATTTATTTTCATTATCCTTGTATGATATAAAAAACATGAATTATCAATCCTGTCCCTGCAACTTTTCCAAATCCCTAAATTGGACATAATTAACTTTTCATATGATTAAAAGGATGACCTTAATTATAACAAATAATTTTGTCCCTGGCCCTTGGGTTAAAACCAATCTGCCTTCGCTCATGAATGGTGAGAAAATCATGCCGGCCTTGATTTGACCCAGGTCAAATCAAAACGTCTCCCATCCACTGGATGATGGTAACTAACTCTTGATGATGAATTCCAGTTTCTGCGCATGTCATGTAGGGGCTTGTATGAATCGCGGAGGTCATGGTCCCACCAGGAGGATGAGTAGTCAATGGGGAAATGTACACATTCTTTAAGAGGCTACATTCGATGGTTTAAAAATTATGTGCAGAGAAGAGCTCTCTCGGCTATAGTTCAAGACCACTCCAGATTCCTAGTGGGACATGAACTGAATTAAAAAAATCAGAAATTTTCCGAGTCCTTTCTCTGCCAGAACACTCATTCACCAACCTGTGACTCCCATGGCCAGACTCACTGTCTCCTAGAATTCCCAGGTTTTGTTATTTTCTCTGAGATAGTTTAGACTGAAGTCTAAATTAAATTTTAAAAAAAAAATTGATCATCCAATTAAAATATGTAAACGATTTGTGTATTTTTACTTTCTCTTTTTGCTCCATTTAATCAATGTAGTACCAAAATAATTGGTTGGTAATTTCTTTTGAAGTGGAGAAAGAATAAGTAATTGGACACAGAGGAGGATTCTTTGTTGTTTTTTTCTGTTTCTCCAAGCATGGCCCTTTAAGAAGCTGGCTTTATGTATAAGCGGTGGGGAAAAGGTGAACAGTGTTTAATTGTCTTATTATTTTCTTCTTAGCATTGAGCACATAGCTGGCATTCAGTAATTACTTATTAACTGGATTACACCTTTGAGTTTAATTCCTACAGTTGCTAAACAACCAGAGAGGCCACTGTGGGGGAGGGGACCCACAAACCTGGAGGTCACTGGTCTCTGCTCTAAAGGCTGGGCGACATATTGTCAGAACAAGGAAGGAAGAGCTTGAGTCCAGAATTCTTATTTCTTTCTCGAGTGCTTGTCTGGATATGTGAGCGTGTGTGCATGTGTGTGGAGGCCAAAAGACAACACCAGGCCATCCATCTTTTTATTGAGACCGGGTCTGGAACTTTCTGAATAGGCTGTTTCAGGGTTACTTCATCAATCACCATCTCTCCTCCACTGGGATTATAAACCACGCCTAGCTTTTTTTTATGTGGTTCTGGGGATCGAACTCAGGTCCTCATGTTTGCGAGGCAGGTATATTATCATCTGAGCTATTGCCCTAGCCTTAGTCTTTTCTATAAAATATTCTTAGGCCTGCCTGTATCAATGGGTTATTTTCTGGATAAAATGTTACATGTATGTGGTCCCATGTCTGGACTCACCGGGTTCCAGTCCTTTCACCATAGCAGAGCAAGGCAAGGAAAGCTGTCACATCTCCTCCTGTCCACAGTAGGAGGGTCATGGGAAGAAGTCCCATGACTGGTCACAAAGGTCTCCCGCTCTGGCAGGCACTCTTGCTCTGCTGAAGCCAGGGAACCTGCGTGCAAACATATGACTGTCACCTTGTACCCCACCTTACCGTAGGGCTTGCTCTTGGTAGCCACATCCTGGCACCTTATGGATACCATGAAGGGTCAAAATTGTCCTTGTGGGGTCTCAGGGCAGTTGAAAATCTCCACCAAAGATGGTTCTGTAGACGTCAGTCCATCTTTCTGACAGGATAAAAGAAGCATGTCTGACCAGTTTTCAAGTCCTTTGATTTCTCCTCAGTTGGCTAAAATGAAGATTCATTCAAGAGAACAGTGAGATGATTTCTTTAAAGAGCAGAAGGTCTGATGGAGGAGGCTATGCTGAACACACTTGGAAGACTGCAGAGCTTGTGACCAAGCACCCTGAAGTCCGAGCTCATCCATCAGTGTTGAAAATGTCACGCAGCGACACACTCTGCCCTCTCCCTCATTGTGGACAGTGCCCTGTGAGGTACAATTATCTGGACTTATACGGCCTTTGATAAATCAGAAAACATCTATTTCGTATCCCCAAGTCATGGAAGCACTTTTGGACCGTGAAGGTAATCTGAGCTGTGTTTGGGTTAGCCACTTGGAGGAAGCCACAAATCTACTCACATGGACCTCGAGGTGAATGGACAGCTGTGTGGCCTTAGCTGTGTGGCTCCAAATCACATATGCCTCTCAGAGTCACCCAACAAAATCACGACTATCACTCACACCCTGTCTCTCTCCTCAAAACTAACTCTGCAAAGTGATATTATGTTGACTTATGCTAATGAGTTTCATGGATGCTGTCATATTACATTTTTAAGTAATGACGCTGATGAAATATTCTAGCATCTTCCTTTATCTTGCAAGCAGCCTACTTGTGCCAGAGTTGAACATTCAGTGCCCAACTCGGCTGTTCAGTGGCTTGTGTCCCTGGAGAGAGCCACTCAGGGTGGAGGGAAGGGATGGCAGCTGAGATGTTTGTTTCTGCCTGGTCATCTGGTGCCTAGAAGAGAAAACAGTGGAAATGTTTTTCTTCCTTGGCCTACACAATGTATAGTGTGTGTGTGTGTGTGTGTGTGTGTGTGTGTGTGTGTGTGTGTGAATTTACAATGACTCAGCCACCACATTTTATTTTCATGAATGTCCTTCCCCAGCTGGTGTGTCCCTTCCAGGAGCTGCTGGGTTGTGGGCTTTCCTGCCAGTTCATAAAACAGTGACCCTCCACTCCTAAAGGGAGAGGCAGTTTGCAGAGATGAGTTTGTTTTAAAGAAGGAGTCTACTGGGCAGCTGGATTCTGGGGTTGGAATGCTCTTTGTGTGAGTCTAGAGGCCTGCTGATTTCATGCTGCACATAAGAGTTGGAGCTGGGAGGCTGGGTAAAGACACACTCAGGTCCAGTCACCTGCACAAGCAGGCTGGGCCTTTCTGTCCTCTGCCTGGGGGTGAATCGTCCTTCTTTGTGTCTCCCTAGGTGCAGGGTGCTGATTATCACCACAGTGTCTTCCGAGGGACTCTCTCACCTTGGTGCCACCTAACTCAGATGCCTTGAGTAATTGGCTATCTGCTCTAACAAGGCGATTCCAACCAAGTAGAAATGATATGTATAAAAAAACTTACTATACTCAGAGATGCCATGGGTCTTTCATTTATTGTTGGATGTGTGCTTTGTGTGTTTGCCTGTTTGTGCACATTTGGCACTGGTATGTACGCAGACATGTGGAGGTCAGAAGTGGTTCTATGTGGATACTAGGGAATCAAACGCAGGCCATTAGGCTTTGCAAGCAAGCACCTTTAACCACTGAACCATCTCTCCAGTCCCCAGGTATTATAGGAGGCATGCCATTCACATGTTTTAGAGACAGGGCCTTTCATTGGCCAGCAAGCTCCTTGGCTCCTCTTGTCTCCCCCTCCCCTGCACTGGGGTTATAGGCACGCACCACCCCAACCTAGATTCTTTACGTGGATTCTGTGGGTCAAACTCAGGTCCCCATGCTTGCAAGGGTGACATTTCACTGACAGAGCCATCTCTCCAGCTTGGGGACTCTCCCATTCTTTAAAACTATTAATGGTGAGAATCTATCAAAGAATAAAAGTTAATGTAATTATATAGGAAACTTGAGTCCATGATAATTCAAAAGCGGTCACCAAGCAGGGGTTCTTATTTGGGACTCTGTGTTCCACTTCAATATTAGAAATAATTTTCACATGTGATTGGCTGGAGAGAAATAATTACGTTTTGGGTGTCCTTCCTGTTGTGATCTGTCACTTCAGTGCCTTGATTTCAGTTCCTTCATCATTTCTCACCTAGAGCAACTGGAGATTAATTATTGACAGAGAGCTAGCTACCACCCGGGCTCTGTGACCACTATATTAACAGGAAAGCTTCTATCCAAAGCAGAAAGAACTCTTGGAGTTGAAAGAGAGATGTCCCAAACACTGTGACTCAAGACATCTCCATGGAGATTAAGGACAACCCCTGACCACTTTCTCTTCTGACATCATTGTTTACAAAGTGAATGAGATTTAGCCAAAAAATTAGAATTATTTCATAGCAAGCCTTGGCCTTGCTAATGATGGTGATAGTGATGATAACTGTCATGGCACTGCAAATAATGCATAAAGAAAAAAGAAATGACAAATAACCAATGGGCCCTTTTGGTGCAGCTCTTTCCATTGCCCTTGTTTGGTATTTGGACTCTAAGCGCAATCATAGTGCAAAGAACCAGCTAGAAATGAAGTGAGCTTCTTTTCTTTTGATGCCTGGGAGTCATTTTGTGAAAGAGTGGGTGTGTGTGGTTTGCAGGGCTTGGGGAGGGGGAAATGGCGAAGGAGATCTAGACTGATCTGTTATTTACCTTCCCAATAGTGTTATTCAAAGACCAGGAAAGAAATCTGATGTTTGCTGCAGCTAAATGACAGTGTTTATTATGTACTCACAAAAGGGTAAAAAAAAGCTACTGTTGATTATTTTGACATTAAATTGCTTGCAATACATGAGGGATTAATTATGACATGGCATACTTCATCCTGCCACCTGAATTAGCAGGAGTTTTAAAGAAGGGGCCACAGTTGCAGCTTTGCCTGTCACAAGGAAAGGATACAGCTCTCTGTGCGTTACTCTTTGCAGAGGGGTTAATCAAGACTTCAGTGGTCTCACTGGACGAAGCATCTATACTCACACTGAATGAATCTATTCTGTGTGGCTGATCTCCTATGTAGCCGGCTTCTCTTAATCCTGGCTGGCTTTCCCAGGCTTGATATTTAATGGACAGGTCCATGTGGGGAAGGCTCCATCTCAGTACCTGAAGGGAAGATAATGAAAATCACTTGTTTGGTAGCCAGTGTTCCCAAGGTACAGGTGCTAGATACACGCCATCATTCCCATGCGGATGGCAGTTGAGTTCTGTTGGCAGACACGTGACAGCTAGGGTCACGGGAAATGAGGGTGAGTGAAACAAGATGCCTCTGTGACCTGGTGGTGTTGAGTGCCAGGACAAGGGTTCCTTTCACCTTCTTGCTTACACAGGGAGGAAGTTGTTGTAGTCTACAGGTGCTGAAATGGGACATAACCATCCAGGTATTGAATCTGTGGACTTGACCTTCACAGCCCTCAAGCTTGAGTTAGATGTATCTTAAGACCTGGCACTTCATCTTGAGCAAGAAGAGCCAGAGGATCAACGTCATCCCAGAGAGGAGAGACATGCACTGTGGTGCAAACAAGGCTGGCATTCCCTTTCGATGCCTACACCTGCTTCTGCCACAGGTGTAAATGGGAAGTATCCAGGTAGGCATGGGATAAGCAATAGTAGAGGCCAATGTATGGACAGCAGACTGGTGACTAGTCCAGGAGCTCCCTTGGCACTGGCAGGAGCTGATGACTTCTAAATATTTTCTGGTGAATGGATCTCAATGTCATCCAGAGAGCCGGGAAGCAAACAGAAATCTCAGCAACATAACTGTAAATAATGTACATGAGGGCTGGGGAGATAGCTTAGTCAGTAAAGTGCTTGCCTGAGTTCGATTCCCAAAACCCACTTACAGACACTGGGCATCGGGCATGCGTTTGTGATCCCAGCGCTAGGGAGGCAGAAACAGGAGGATTTCTGGAGCTCACTGGTCAACCAGCCTAGCCCAGTTGGTGAGCTCCAGGACAATGAGAGGCCCTGTCACCAAAACAGTGGATGATGCTCCCAATTATGACCCTGGAGGTTGTCCTCCGGCCACCACAGGCAGATGCACACATATGTAACACTTGTGAGTACACACACATCCTTGCCAACACACGTACATTAAAAAGTGAGTAAATTGGCTCAGCTTGTGGTTGCGGCTTGATATTTCTACTCTGGCCTTTAGAACATTATATTCCTGAAAATACAGTTCTTCTTTGTGAACTATAGTTGGCTCAGGTGGGACTGTCTCCCATAGATGGGTGAAGACACTTGGTAACCTGATTGGCAAAGTCACTGACAGAGATTGGGATCTGGTCTCCAGGCTCTGGGACCCCAAAAAGATGCCTTATAGATCTAAGGTCTATCTTCAGAGAAGGCCCAGAATGAGGTGTTGGGAGAGGACTGACTGGCCACATATGCCTCTGTGTCCGCCACAGTAATTGCAAGCTGCCTCTCCATGTCTCAGAAGCCAGTGAGCTAGAGGCAGAAAGCGTCAGCAAGATCTGTGGAGCATCCAGCGCAGGGTTCACAGTTAAAAAGGACTCAGGAGTCTGAGACAGAAATCCTGTCAATAACCAAGAACTTGGATCTCAAGGGAACCTGGGGTCTTACATGGGTTCTTCATTCCTCCAGGGTACTTTAAATCTCTTGAGAAATGTACTTATTGGAAATGCATGGTGTCATTTATTTAGCTACATAGCTGATCCTTTATTTACAAACTGCCCCTGCTGTGAGGGAAATTCCAGGTATCTCACAAAACAGCTGTCATTCTTGGAGGACTTTCCCTGTCCCATTTCTGTTCATCTGTCCTATTTCTATATCTAATATAAAAGAAAAATTCAATAGCATTGAAGTTGAATAATACATTTTTTCCTCCCTGAACCAATAAATCTGTTTAAAGATGCATTACTACTTTTCTTGAGGGATAATTTAGACTATGTATCAAAAAAAAAAAAAAAAGAAAATCAATAGTTTTTTCTATTACAAATAATTGCCTGTTTGACTCTTTTCCACTTTTTCTTTTTTATTTATTTTGGCTTCAACATATTTCTACTAGAGAGTGCCTTATGCTTTAAGTCTAGATCAGGAGGCGGGTGTGTGTCTGGTGGGTCAGCCGTGCCCTCTCCTGGTCTGGGAAGACACCCACGCACAGGATCACTGTGGAGACAGGGGCAGGTAGGGCTACAGAGCAAAGGGCCCTCTTCAGGGCTTAGGTGAGTAAAGACACTTCCCTTACCACTCAGGCTAGAGGGTAAAGGTGACCTGTTCTCTGGGCTGATGCCAGGGTGTGAGCAGGAGGCAGAGGCAGGCTGCCCATGAGCAGGAGGAAGAGTTGTTCTTTGTTTGAAGGGAGTATAAAACTGCATTGTGTGTGAAGGGTGGTCTGTCCCATTCAATCTAAGACCCCTCTTCAAAGAGTTGGGCTGTGATCACTGACTAGAGAAGATGCCCTGGACCAAAGAATATCAGCGTGGAGAGAGTCAATGCGGCTTTTACTTTCAGACTTTTATAAATACACGATTTGGGGCTGAGGGGCTAGTTCAGTGAGTAAAGAGCTTGCTGTATAAGCATGAAGACCTGAGTTCAGATCCCCAGAACCCACATAAAATGCTGGACATAGTGGTATGTGCCTTTAAGACCAGAGCTGAGGAGCAGACAGTTGCTAGGGCCGACCGGATAGCTAGTTCAGCCAAATCAGTGATCTCTGGGTTCAACAAGAGACCCTGCCTCACAGAACAAAGTGGAGAGGAATAGAAGGACACACGGACACACACACACACACACACACACACACACACACAATGCTACTTGAGAAGCAGCAGTGATACCCCAGCTGATGTGTATCAAGGTCCATTCAACCGAGTTTATATATTTAATTCATTCACTACCAATGAAGTGTCACCGGGCAGTAGACACGTGAAGGAAGAGGAACAATCCAGGCACACTTCAGAGATAGGCTGTGGTTGATTTCCTCTGCAGCAAGAAGAAAAACCGAATCGACATGGACACAGCTAACCTGAGGCTTCCAGAGCGGGATCTACTCAAGGAAGCGTGTTTCAAGAAGCAGACTGGAGGCAGCCGTGCCCAGGGATGTGGGGTAGGTGACTCCGCATTGCAGTTTAGATCATTTGATACATATCTACTCCCACCGAGGCCAGCAAGCTCATCGCCTCCCAACAATGCTGGTCCTGACAGTGGGGCTCACCACAGCCATAGGACTGAGACGTAATGAGGTGCATAGGGACCTGTGGAGTGTTAGCTGAGCTTGGCTTGGCTGACCATCTGGGAAAAGAGCATTGTACAAGTAGCGACCCGTGACTGCTCCTTCAAGTGGGGCCCAGGACAAACACAAGTGGGGTAGATTTAACTATGGCTTTGAGCCCAGTTACCAGCCAAGTCTGCCCTAGTCCGCTGGAACCAAGCCAATCTCAACCTGCAGAGTGCCATAAACTGGGAATGGTTGTTCCACGGCATTCTGGGCTCAGTGCTGACCGTTACATGCAGCAAGGATGAAGCATGGGATGGAGCTAGTGAGACAGGTACTGGATGTGTGAACAGGAGTTACTTCATAGAGAGCCTGTGTAGTCTTTACTTTCCTTGTTGAGACCAAATATCTGACAAGAAGCAACTTAAAAGAGGATTGTTTGCTTTGGTTTATTGTTGAGGTGCCGTCCAGCATGGCAGGGAAGGAGCATGAGGTGGCTGGGCACATGGCATTCTCACTCAGGAAGCAGAGAACACACAGGAAGTGGGGCTCCAGCTAGCGGATCTCAAGGATCATCCTCAGGGGTTGACTTTCTCAGGTAAGGTTCCACTTCCTAAAGGTTCCACAACCTTCCAGAGCAGCACCACCAGCTGGAAACCAAGTGTTCAAACATCCGAGCCAGTGAGGCACATTTTTCATTCAAATCATATGGCCTGTTGTTAGATTCAAGTGTCTTGGTTCTGTTCTTTAGTGAAGGAGATCCTGGCAGTCCAGGGAGACCAGTGATGATCTGGGCTGTACAACAGTGTGGCACTTGACCCTGATGATGTGTGGGCACAAGCAGTGTAGTACATAACTCTAACAGCTGACCTCTGTTGGACATATAGGATGTGTCAGGAACCATACCAAACACTTGCTACCAATACTTTTTAAAAATATATATTTATTGTCCATAATGAGTTACATTATTTAGTGGGCAAACAATGCGTTGTTATCCCGAATTCCCCAATTCCTCCCCTCCCCATCCCTGATCAGTTGGATATCCTCCTTCGTGGGCTGTCTGTATTAGTCCTTGTGGCAAGGGATCCTGTATATCCTAGTACTCAGCCCAGTCTTCCTGGCCCAAGTGTGTTGTTACTGATGGGTGCCATGCCTCTGGACAGTCTCCCAGCAGACAATGACAGATGAACAAGGGACCTATAACCACAGCCATTACTTTTTGTTGCTGAGACAAACACCTGACCAAAAGCAGCTTATGGGAGGAAAGGGTTTATTTCAGGCTTATAGATTCCAGGGGAAGCGTCATCAATGGTGAGAGAAGCTGGCTCACTGCCATAGATCCGTAGCTGAGAGAAACAACTGCAGCAAGCAAAAAGCACCAGCAGCCAGTCAGCAAATGGGAACAGCCAGAGCTCAGACTGGCTCTGAACACACTGGGCTGGACTACCCCTCCTCCAGCAGGCTGTTGGCGACTTCAGTTGCAAGCTTAACCAAAAATGCCTCAGGCTATGGGGGACATGTGTTCACAGTACCACCAAAACACTACCTGCTTAGTTCACTAAATCTGCAGAAACACCTCAAGTGCCACCTTCAGTGCCCACACAGCTCCTCTTAGAGATGAGTGTCATAGTCAGAGGGAATCTGTCCACCAGACATTCTGAATTGCAACCACAAACAGCCTGCTGTTGCAAAGCTGGTAATATTAATTATTAGTATTACATTTTCATTTCTGTATCCAATATAAAATAAACCCCCAAGAGCACAGAAGACCTTTAAGGTCTAAAGTCAGGCAGTTAAAGCGGGGGGGGGGGGGAGGAATGCATGAATGAATGAATGAATGAATGGGAAAGTAAATGGCACATTGGAAAAGATTCTTTTCTCAAAAAGATTTATTTAGGGGCTGGAGAATTGGCTCAGCAGTTAAGATGCTTGCCTGAAAAGCCTAAGGACCTGGGTTCGATTTTCCAGTACCCACATAAAGCCAGATGCATTAAGTGGCCCATGCATCTGAAGTTGTTTGCAGTAGCTAAAGGCTCTGGCTCACCCATGTGCTCTCTCTCTCTCTCTCTCTCTCTCTCTCTCTCTCTCTCTCTCTCTCGTCTTCAAATAAATAAAATACTTAAAAAAGATTTATTTATTTGCAAGCAGAGAGTGGGGGGGGGGAGAGAATGAGCACTCTAGGGCCTCTAGCCATTGCAAACAAACTCCTTTTGTAGGAGCTACTTTGTGCATCTGGCTTTATATAGGTACTGGGGAATCGAACCCAGGTTGTTAGGCTGTGCAGTCAAATGCCTTAACCACTGAGTAATCTCTCCAGCCATGAAAAGATATTCTTTTAAAAAATTTTTTTTGTTTATTCATTTTCAAGGAGAGAGAGAGCGAGAGAGAGAGAGAGAGAGAGAGAGAGAGAGAGAGAGAGAGAGAGAGAGAGCACCAGGGCCACCACCTTGTGGGTCTGGCATATGTGGGTCCTGGGGAATTGAACCAGGGGCCTTAGGCACTGGAGGCAAGTGCCTTAACCGCTGAACCATCTCTCCAGCCTGAAAAGAAATTCTTAACAAGTAAACTAGAAAAAAATGAATGTTGTCAATGAATAAAGACTTGAGATTTTGCAATGGTTACATAAAAAGAGATAAGTTGGAAAGAAAAGTGAGAAGACAGAAATAGGCAGATTGATTTAAAAGGGGAAGGACGACCAACAAGGAGAACAAAACCTAGTGACTTACTGGGCTTTAAAATAAACACAAAAATGTTCACTTAGAGAATTGGTAATCCAGAGGTGGCCAAGTGGCTGCCCCTCTGTGCAAGAGAGCTGGCATTTCTGTCTGTTACATCACGCATTCACTTCATGGGGAAACTTACCTATTGTCCAAGATGGCTGGGTTACTTCCAGTCATCAAACCTGCATTCCAGTTAGAAGCCTGTAATAAAGGCCAGGCGTGGTCTCCTTCCCTGCAGAGGGGTCGTTGGATGTTCAGGCTCTGTATCTGCTTACATCCTATTGACAATGGCTGGCTGGCTGGAAGGGTGGGGAATGTGCTCTTCACCATCCCGTCCCCCCAGATAAAATTCTCGAGTCCTATTCCTGAAGAAGAAGAAATGATTCCATGTTAGAAGACAGTGAGCAAATACAAACAGATTAGAAATATGGGGGCCGGAAAAATGGCTCAGTGGTTAAAGACCCCTAATTGCAAAGCCTGAGCCTGCTGGCCCAATTTCAATTCCCAAGCCATATACATAAGCCAGATGAAGAAAGAATCTGGTGTTTGTTTACAGAAGAAAGAGGGGCTGACACACACACACACACACACACACACACACACACACACACACACACGGAAATGAATAAAAAAATGTGTCACAGCTATATTCCCATGGGACTTACTATGGATTATGTAACAGAGGGTTTTTTTTTTTGCATAGATGTATGTGTGGTGTTCATGTGTGTGTGGGCACATGTGTGCAGGTCAGAGGTTGATGTCCTGTGTCTTCCTCCATTGCTCTCCACTTGATTTACTGAGGCAAGGCCTCTCACTTGAATCCAGGGTGGATGGATTCAGCTAGTCTGACTTAACCAATTAGTCCTAGGATCTCGGGTCTCCATCTCCAGAGCACTGTGATTACAGATGGGTCACCATGCTTGCTTGGCATTTATGGGAATTTTGGTCCTCCACACATTTGCGTGGCAAGTGCTTTATCCACAGAACCATCTCTCCAGCCCTGGAACTGAATTTTTACTGCTAAGTGTCCAGGATGAAGGGCAGATGTGTTTTTAGGGTATGTGAAAGAAACAGGACCCAGTGATCCAGGAAGGATATGCAGGCACGGCAGGTGCATGTTCTAGCAGAGAAGCAATGCTTCCTAAGGAATCAGTGATGTATAGGACAGGAATGCTTGATCCCCAGGGTCACAATCTGTTATGGGAGAGCTACCATTGACCTTGGACCTTTCATTCTTAAATGCCTATAGGTGCTGAACACCATAGGCTTGGCTCTCTCTCTCTCTCTCTCTCTCTCTCTCTCTCTCTCTCTCTCTCTCACACACACACACACACACACACACACACACACACACACACACACACACACACAGGCGGCCTCAGCTGCGTCTTTTTCTCACACTCCCCTCTGTGATAAAGGGTGTTGACTGGCGTTGCCACCCCACTGAAGAACAGTCCTCACATACCATGGCTAGAGCAGGAGGTGGCCCTGGCTCACACCAGAACACCATGGGCTCCATGCCATCCCTGTTCCCTCCTTTTCTAGGTCCCCAGTGAGCTGGAAATAGAGAGAGCACTTGAGGGACATGTGCTCTGAGCTGTACCAGCCCCACATCCTCCTTGACAATGTGGGAACAGCCCATGGTGATACGGCCACAGTCCAAAGGGATGTGGGAACAGTCCCTGGGGATGTGAGGTCAGTCCAATTTTCTACATGTGCTAACTTAAAGATGACACCCATGCTACCTCTTAGCACTTGGGAAGGAACTCCAGACTTCTCTGTGTCCCTAAAAAAGGAGTGTATCTTTTTTACCATGTATTGGAATCAGATTAATATATTACGAGTCATGGAACTTGTAAGAGTTCTTTGTCTTGGAGGATGAAAACGATCACTTAATGACAATGGGATGCTCCACCCAGGACCCTGTCCTGAGGAATGCATGTCACGGACCCTGCCACAAGGTGGGGGCTGGGACACAGCTCCCCAGAATTAACTAGCCCATGAGCTACCACGGATGGGAGGAAGATTTTAGATACTTATTTTCAAGGTCTGTTCAAAATCACTCATGGGAAATGTCTGCGGGAAATAGAAGATGCTGTAGTCTGGTCCAAACATCTAGCACTTTCTATATACCTCGTGGGAATATATGTTTTACAAGAGAGATGACTATTATCTCACAATCTGCCACAACACCTAATATCTATCACATTTCAAAATGAATACAATTACCGCATAAATCTTGGCATTGGCAATTCCCCCCCCACCTCTCTCTCTTGAAATGTGCTCTAATTGAAAGCTTGAAGAAAATGCTCCTGCTATTTTCCTTAGATACTTTAAGTGTGTTTGGTTACTTGGGAATAAAAGAACTGCTTCTTCAAAGGAAAAAAAGCCATCCATTAGATCCAAGCAGCAGCAGATGACCCGGGGCTGCAATTGCTAAGTTTACAGAAGGAATGAGTGACAGCCCATCCCCACGAGAAGACACACATATGCAGATTCCCATGCCAAAAGGGATTTCTTTCATAATCGGGGGAATAAGAGCATTGAGTACAAGAAATTTGAGTACAGGAAAGCTGACATGGGTGGACTTTTTTGATTCATATATTACAGCCAAACTACATTAGAAATCTTAAAGAAATACCAATAATTTATTCTCATTGTTGTAACCAAATATTGGACAAGAGGCTGCTTAAGCGAGAGAAGATTTATTTTGAGATCCTGGTTTGAGGGGACACAGTTCATCATATTGGGGGAGGCATGGCAGGAGGGGGTTCTTTGGTGGAAGATTGACAATGTGGCTGAGACTCTACCTTCTCACATATGAGCAGGACAGGAAGCAGAGAGTGGACAGGGAACAGGGGTCAGAATGTAACTTCAATGCCCAGTTCCAGAGACCTGGCCCAACCTCTTAAAAGGTTCCAGAACCTTTCAAAATAGCACCACCCAAATGTTAAATATTGAGCCTGTGGGGGACATTTCTTATTTAATCCACAACAGCCTTTAGCTTCCTCTGTGAGATCAGACCTGAATAAAAACTAGACTTGCTTTTGAAACAAATATATTTTTATTTATTTACAAGCAGAGAGAGAGACAGACAGGCAGACAAACTCCAGACACAGGTGCCACTATGTTTATCTGGCTTTATGTATATACTAGGGAATCAAACCTGAGTGGTCAGGCTTTGCAAGCAAGTGTGTTTAACCACTGAGCCATGTCTCACACCCTAGACTTGCTTTTTGATAATCTGGACAGACATACAGGATTACCTTCTTATTCAGTTCTTACTCTAACACGACTGACTCCAACTTAGATACGCTTTCTTTCATATCAAGAATATGTTTTTTTTCTTTGAAATTGTAAATTCAACAGATTTGAAAACTATAGGAGCTTTTGAGATATCATCCTTTTCTATCATAACGCTATAGTCAGAATGTACGGGGGCATCACCTGCAAGTTAGATACCTCATTTGCAATTTAGGCTGCTGCAGTCATGTCAGCAGTGACCTTGAAATCACTGCAAATCCTCTCCTCTCCCATAGCTGATAACCCGTGTTATATGAGCTGTGTGATAGAGGAGGAATTCTGATTCACGATACCTGCACCTTGCAGGCCCCACGGAGACTGTGAAGCCCATGTCAAACTGGCATTGAGGAGAGAACAGAATGGAGTCGAGGAGGTGGGGAGACACTCACAGGACAGCAAGAGGACTGTGTGCTCTGAGGACAAAGACCAGGTATGTAGGAAACCTCCTTTCTTTTCCCCTTTCTCCTTTCTCTTTTGATTAAGCATTTTTTATTAGTTCCTAACAACAAAAATACCTTCAGAGAAATAGTTGGAAGGTCTCAGTCCAAATACAATTATCAAAAGTCTTAGCTGCCTCTGTGAAATTTGGAGGGCTTGAGAGAATTTATTATCAAACCTGAGCCCATCAGTTAGGTCTGTCACAATTTAGCAGCAACTCTGGTAGGTTTCTTTCTTGCTATTGCATTAAATTGCTTTCTCCAACTGTAAAGGAGAAGTTATAAAGTCTCTTTCCAAGTTTCTTTTTTTTTTTTTGGCTGTTAAATGAAAGAGAATGTAATATGCAAGTTACTAGTGGGATTGTTTTTGGAATGTAATAAAATAATTCAAAAGCACAGCTAGAAGAGAAACCAATAGATAGTTCAATTATTTGCAATAGTCCTATAAATGAAAGATTAACATCACAATAGAAACATTTTTGATAAACAGATAAAAAAGATGTGAAACCTGAGAGGTTTCAATGAAGAGCTAAAATGTCACAAAGGATGCATTTTGTGAAAGACAGAAAAAGAGACACTTCACAAGGAGACTTGGAAAAAAAATCAGCATTCTCTCCTCCCCGTAAACCATGTTCGAAATTCCCCGATAAATATAAGGATTGAAGTAAAAAAACATAAAAATGCAACAAAATTATGTTAATGATTTTAAAATTTTTATTTATTTAGTGTGTGTGTGTGGTTGGCAATGTGTAGAGCTCAGAGGACAACTTTTCAGATCAGTCCTCACCTTCCTTCTTATTGGAGGCAGAGTCTCCCATTGTGGTTCACCACTCCATTCATGAGCTGCTGGGAAATTCCCTTGTTTCTTCCGCCCTTCTTACTTCCCTTCCCTAAAGCTCTCTTGTCTCTTCTCCATACTGGGATTACAGAAGCCCACCTTAGCTTATTATTGCTGTTTTCTTTTAATATTTTTTAGTATTTATTTGTAAGAAAGAGAAAGAGACAGATAGACAGACAGACAGACAGAGTATTGGCACACCAGGGCCTTTGCCACTGGAAAGGAATTCCAGATGCACGCACCACTTTCTACATTTGGCTTCACATGGATACTGGAGGATTGAACCCAGTCCATCAGGCTTTGGAAGCAATCACTATTAACCACTGAGCCATCTCTCCAGCCCTAGTTTATTGTTTTTACATGAGGTCTTGGAATCCAAACTCAGGTACTCAGAGTTGTGTGACAAACACTTAATCCTCTGAGCCACCTCCAAACCCATGAAATAAGTTACGTAGTACCAAGGGCACAGAGAGAATGGCACGTGAAGTGAGTGTAGCTAAAACACTATGTACTTCAAAATCATATGTAAAACTGTTTAGTAAATGACTAATGAAGAAAAGATCAGAAACAACACAGAATGAAGAAGTTGATATTTTAATATGTTAACATCAATCACTAGGAAATATATCGCTAGTTCACCGTTTTTTTAAAGTGGGACAGCAGGAAGATAACTTACTACGAAGGAAAACAGAAATTTACCATTAGGTACAGTCATAAGGATGAAAGTAATGACAAACCATTTCAAGAGCATCGAGTTAGCCAATATGACACATTCCAAGTCTCAGCACAGATTTGGGAGGACCTGTACCTTCATGTGGTGATGGGGGGGTGGTGAAAGTCTGTGCTACATTCTGGGAACCTTGCTGGCAGTGTGACAAGGACCCTGAAGAACATCAGACCTCTGGATCCAGGAATTCCATCCAAGGTATCCCCACTCATCCTTGGGGTTCTCAGGCACCCACACAGGAGGAACCCTTGTCCCTATGTGCCAGCACGCCACGTAAACCTCAGTGCAAAGCACCTTTTGCCAGTGATTATTCTTTAAACACCCAGAAAACCTGCACAAAACCAAATAAAAGCCACAATTACAGTTGCCATGGAGACCATAATGCCTTGCTTTCTCTTGTGCGGCAAGCCACTTGAAGGGCCTGGCCTACCTAAGCGGGGACACAGATGTGCCCATGCTGGGTCTGCCGCTCCCAGCACCAGGCTACCAGCTTTGACTCTGAGGGGCTCTATGGAATTCTTCCCAGGAGACCACCCTGTCCTGTCTCCAGGAAATAGTGTCCTTGTGGACAACAGCTTTTCTTCCACAGAGCACAGAGCCAAGCAGGGGTGAGTCCATCTATCCTCAGGAATGGGATATCCAGATGTGCTCCCTCCCTTCCTGATCTTACTGAAGATTCTCCCTCAGGGCCTGAGCACATGTTAGTCTGCAAACAAACACCTTTCTTCTTTAGAAAGCTGCCTTATTCTGTTGAAAACCTTCTAAACTGTTTACTAATCCTGATATCTTTGGATTGATTCACTTTCTCCTCTACCTAAAGAAACACACCCAGTCTGGAAAGAAAACCTTGTTTCCTCCAGGTCGATGCCATTCAATGGCTTTTGAACATGGAAGTCTATGCATTTTTGGCTCCCCTCAGCTTCCATTGATAACAGAATGCCTGGTATAGAGCCAGAGGCCATAAAGCAGGTAGAATAATCTTTTCTCATCTTCCAGAGTTTGCAATACAGGAAAAGCACGCATTAGCAAAAACTTCATATCAAAAACAAAACAAAACAAAACAAAAAACCATGGGTATGGGCTGGAGAGATGGCTCAGGACTTAAGGCACTTGCCTGCAAAGCCTAAGGACCCTGGTTCAGTTCCCCAGTAACCACATAAAGCCAGATGCATAAAATAGCACATGCACCTGAAGTTCATTTGTAGTGGCTGGGGACCTGGTGCCCCATGCCCCATTCTCTCTCTCTCTCTCTCTCTCTCTCTCTCTCTGCTTGAAAATAAATGAATTTTTTTAGAAAACATGAGAACAATCTAGGCATGCAATGCTTATATCTCAGAGGTCTCTACCTGGTGATGCCCTTCCATCACGAGGTAGCTCCTGTGTTTCTAAGCTGCATCATCACATACATGCATCACCACACAAATGCATCACCACACACATGCATCTCCACACACGTATCACCACACACATGCATCTCCACATACACGCATCACCACACACACGCATCACCACACACATGCATCGCCACACACACACAATGCCACACACAAGCATTGCCACACACACGCATAACCACACACACGCATCACCACACACATGCATCACCACACACATGCATCACACACATGCATCTCCGCACACACGCATCACCACACACACGCATCACCACACACATGCATCGCCACACACACAATGCCACACACATGCATTGCCACATACACGCATCACCACACACACGCATCACCACACACCACACGCATTGCCACATACATGCATCACCACACACATTCTTTGTGGATGTACTCATTCCTTCAGGGATGGCCGGACACAGCAGGGATTACTGCGGGCACAACAATGGCAGGAATTGAAGACCACACACGTGAGCCAGATATAGCCTGTGTGGTAAAGGCTTTATCTGACTTGTCCTTTGGCCAATGGTGGGGCCACAGAATAGAAGAACCCATTCATTCTATAGAAGGCTTGGGAGAAGGTTAGTCTGGATAAGGCCTTGGAACCATGGGGTAGAGACAATTCATCAAGCATTGCGGAAAATGTGATATGGGGAGGAATACACATTGGAATGCCATGCAAAAGCAGAGCTTGGCTTGGTGGCGCACGCCTTTAATCCCAGCACTGGGGAAGCAGAGGCAGGAGAATTGCATGAATTCAAGGCCATTTTGAAACTACTAAGTGAATTCTAGGTCATTCTGGCCTAGAGCGAGGCCCTACCTAACAACAAGCAAAAAAAAAAAAAAAAAAAAAAGACTCCTTCCAAATAAAACAAAACAACAAAAACGGAGGTGGTACAAGGTACAAATGGGATGGGCAGCAATACTTGGGCAGGGGCAGGCGCAGGGGTAGAGGCAGGGGAAGGGGCAGGGGCAGGCCATCCAGGGGGCATGTGAACCCCCCTGCAGAGGCAGTGCATTCCTTTCTGGGGACACATGAGCCATTTGCCACTAACCTAAGCCCCATGAGGACAGTGTGTTGGGGAGTTTCCAGTCATGTCACCTGTGCCTGGCTCACTGGAGGGACATTTCTCACTTAGTCTCCTTAGCCTTTCAGGCATAAAACACTGGTCCTATGGTGACCTAGAGGTGCCTGAAATTGTCAACTGGACTCCTTCTGCCTGGGTGTCTGTCACTCCCTTCTTAATTCCCACTCATCCCTCGAGATGCCATCAGACAGATCTGTAACCTTTTCCCCTTTCCAACCTGTCTTCTCTTTGGTCCTCTTCGATCCTGGTAATTTCCCTCTTATCTTTCCAGACTGAGGACTTGAAGGGAATCCTTGATCTCACATTCCATCAGGACTAGGAAGGACCTGGCCCAGTAGGTGCTGTTTGGTAGCATCAGGTGGACGGGCTGTGTTGTGGTCAGTGTCATTTCTAGTTGCTGTGCAGAAAGAACCCAAACAAAAGCAGCTTGTGGAGGAATGGGCTTATTTGGCTTACAGACTCGAGGGGAGACTCCATCCTGGCAGGGAAGATGATGGCACGAGCAGATGGGTAGACATCACCTCTGTCACAGCACTGGAAACAGCAGCAGGAAGGTATGCCAAACACTGGCATGGAGAAGCTGGCTTTATAACCCCCCAAAGCCCATCCCCAACAACATAGCTCCATTGAGGTTGTAAAACCAAACTGCCATCAGTTGAGGATTGATTACCCAGAACACATTCATTTGTTTGTGGGGGGCACCTGGATCAAACCATGACAGGCTGGCACCTGCTGGGTGACAGCCCTGGGCATAGGGGTTGTCAGGAGAGAGTGTGATTTCACCTGCCTCTCTGTCTGTCACTCAGGTACCATTATGTCCCTGGTCACAGGTGGTGGCCCTACTCTCTTTCATCCCATGTGTCTGTTTCTGTGGGGAATTGATTTTTCTCCCTGAGTTTATCTGCTGAACCTATTCCCTGGGCAATGACACATGACAGAAAGGTGTCACTTCACAATTGAAGCTGAAAGTCCCATGCATGGTGTTCACGGGGTTAGTTTCTTGCCTGAAGTTGGTTTCTCTTCTTCTTAGAAGGATACTAGTTACATTGGATTAGAGTCTCCCCATTGGCCTCAATACTTCTTTTTTACTTTTGGCTTGAGTATATGCATTGTGCTTTGTATGTTTATGTGGTGTGAATGTATGGCATATGTGTACATGTTTGTACAGATGCGCATGCCCTCTGTGCCCATGTGTAGACGTCCTCCTCTCTCACTCCTCTGTGTTATTTCTTTGAGAATGAGTTAAAGGTCTGACAGACTCCATGGTGAGTTCGGGTGATTCCCATTTCCACTTACTGCAGGGTTGAGATTACAGGCTTACACAGTCATACCAAGCTTCTTACCCGGGTACTGGGGATTGAACTCAGGTCCTCGCAGGCCTTCATGCTTGCACAACAATCTCTCTTATCCACTGAGCCATCTCTGCACCTCCAGTCACCTCTTTTAATGGATCCTTCTTGGGCTGGAGAGATAGCTCAGCAGTCAAAGTGCTTGCCTGCAAAGCCTGATGGCCCAGGCTCAATTCCCCAGGATCTATGTAAAGCCAGATGTGCAAAGTGGCCCATGCATCTGGAATTGCTTTGCAGTGGCTAGAGGCTCAGGCACACACGTTTTCTCTTTCTCTCCTTGTCTCTCTCTCTCTGCTTGCAAATAATAAATAAACAAATAAAATATATTTGAAAAAGGGATCCTTCTTGAAGGAGAGTTTCATTCTGAGTCTGAAGGGTCTGGGCTTCAACACAGCCATTTGTGTAACACTATTCCGACCACGGTGCTGAGCTGTCATTAACTGTTCTTGCTTTGCTCTCCTAGCAGGTCCCATTGTAGAGGGGTGAGCTGGAGGTTAGAATTTAGATAATGCCCAGCAAAAATTCCAATGCACCCCAACATTTAAGGAGTACCCGAATTCTTCTCTACAAAGTTAAAGAATGAAAATCATAGACAACCAGATATTAAGGTATAGTGGGAGACTTTATTATTTAAGGGAACATGGGGAGTTACAGAGTTCTCCAGCTACCAGTGTGGGGAGAATACGTGGAGAGTTTAACAGAACTTATGCTGTTCAGCTAAACAAGCAATAGAAAAGATAACAGAGAGCTCCCATGTGGGAAAAATCTGGAGGCTTCCCTTTCTAAGGCCTGGAGATTCAGGGGTCCTTCTGCTGGCTTGCTTGTCCTAGGGAAGATAATTTTAAGTCCCCCCAGTGAGTCAGAGAGACAGATGATTGGTTCATACCTGACCAATCAGTTTTAGCACCTAGGTTTTAGCTCTAGATAGACACCTCCCACTCAAGGGGAGGGTGTCTCTGGAGAATACCTAAACCTTCACACAATGTCCTGCTGTGCTGCTCTGTGGTCTTCTGTGACAATCATCTCTTTGTGAATCACATGTCAAGGAAGCTAGCTTTACCATCAGGTCCCTGTTCAGCCCCAGTCATGAACTCTCCTGTGGCTGCAGCTTTGAACCTGGGCTGCTTTCTCTCCACCCGCCTGCATCCTGTCTCTTTGCTTTCTCTCTTTTCACAGCCCTAAGTGACTTCCTTTCCTTTATTTATCTTGGCCAGCGTGACTAGCTTATATCTATGATTTCCCCTTGGCCTCTGGAATTTAACAGTGGACCAGTCTGTGCCAGTCTTACTAGTAAATTCACCAAACATTTCCTAAGACATGTCAGGCTCCATGTGAGGGAGGCTCCCCTTCAAGACACAGAGTTTCTTGAGCAGCTTAGACCCTTAAAGCTGTATTTAAGACTAAGTAAGAATTGGCTAAGCAACTTTGGTTATAGGGAAACACACTCAGGCATTGGCCATTCTGGGGTGCTATCCAATGTGTACCAGAACCCACCCCCAAAAAAGACTGCTGAGAAAATAAATGTTAAATGACTCTTTAATGCTCTAATAAATGAAGGAACAATGATACATTTACAAATCGTGTCAGGATACTAAACACTGGTTCTGTTGTGAAATTGGGAACCATGGAGCAGTGGACAGGACAAAGGGGACACAGGTGACACAGACATCAGTTCTCCCTTATTTGAAAGAAATGGCACCTAGTAGATACTGTGTAAGAAGACCAGAGGCAGCATTCCATCAGGGTGGCATTAACTCTCACACAACTGGGGGTCTCTTTAGTCACAGCTAATTTGAGAGACCTCCCTGCAAACCCCTGGATGAGGGGGCTTTGCTTCCTGTTGGCCTGAGTGGAGCCCCAAGAAGAGAGAGCAGCTATGAGTGCACCCAGCCAGCCTCATCAGCCCAGGAAATCCCTCACCATGGAGCAGCACTATCCTGTTGGATGCGCTGCATCTGGGACCACACATTTCAACACATCTGGAGAGCTGAGAAAAAATAACCCAGAAGCAAAGCATTGGTAAATGTCAGCTGTTTATTGACTTTCCTATTTGGAAACGAAATGCTAAGCAAAGCAACAGAGTTCAAGTCTGGAGCCCACGGCTGGTGGGCAGGGGGGTGTTGGAGAAGTGACCCGGTCTGGGAGTGTGGATTGCTCTGGTGGGAGAAAGCTTCCTGAATATCTCCTTCCCTTAAGAGCTCCTGCTACACGATCCTGCTGTAATGAACGCACTGCTATTGCTGCACTGAACACCAACAGTATGGGTTATTTTAATGGACATATTGCTTTAAACTGAGCGTTCACCATCTGTTCAGTCCCTAATTTTGAATGCAAAAAGAACATATTTCACAATTACATCTGTAAGTAATGATATAAGTAATTTAAATGCATGTATATGTTCGCACAATGCAGTAGACAGCTGGGGCTTTTTCCTAGTCTTATGTTTTAGGCACAGATCAAGGGGAAATATTCACCAGCTCCTTATACAGTGCATTTTCCCATTGATGTGAAGTCAATTTTGCAGGAAACAAGGTTTTCTGCCTTAATCATACCTAAGAGTTCAAGGCAAGCTCAGGAAACTAGATCACAGAGCCATTTTCACAATGTACGCCTTGTCTCAATCCAAATCCCCTCTGGCTTGAAGGACAGCTTGGCAGATGCCAGGCATTAGATCCATCACTTTCAATAGACGTTCACGAGGGTCCAGGGCACGCTGTGTGGCTGGCATTTCCTCTGGATACAAGGCTGCAAGAAGTGTTTGTGCCAAGGAAGGCATCCATCCGGGGGACCCCGAGGACAAGCATATGCACCGTATGGAGGCGGATACTGACAGAGGGGTGTCATAGGTTGGTTATTTAGGAAGTTTTGCACCCAAGGCTTGAGAGGTGGAGATGCCATGGATCACAAAGTGCCATGTCTGTGTGGATAAGCTCAAAGACAAGACGTAGAGAACCTGCCTCATGGAGTAGTACTACAAGGGAACTCAGGCTCACACGATGGCAGGGTGACCTCAACGGGGAGTCTGGCAGATGCAATGCAATGCCTACTTTTCTCTTTTGAAAGCTCAGCCCTTGAATACCAACCAGTACATAACAGATAACACAAACTAGGGTGGCTTTATTGATTTTTTCCCCCTACCTATCACTGACACATATAAAAAACATTTACTTCTGTGATGTTTCTTGGATGCGTAAGGAGTAGAATTGTTTAAAGGCTATTGCAGTGTCCACGGGCCAAGCAAGGAGGAACTTATAAATTTTCCAGTATGATATCATTGCCATTTTATAGTGATCTACTCCACATTCATTGTGTCTTTTTTTGGCCTCTGTGTCATAGCTGACAGAGTGGATTTGCATGGGACTTATGTTACCATTTGCAAAGACTCCTGATAGAGATTTCCCCAGTTTGCTATAGTTTGGGGTTTTTAACTGCTTGTAGGCAGTGCTTTTAGTATTTTTTTCTCAGACCAAGGTGCCAGCTTGTGCTGATGGAGGATTTATTTTTAGAACATTATAAACAGCTTAAAAATTTGGAGGTGTTGTGTGAAGGGATAAAGTGGCACTGAGTATTCTGCAAAATACATTTCTTTTTCTTTTTAGTTTTTGTAATATTATTGTAGAAAAGCATTTAGAGGGGGAAAAACCTACTACCTTTGATTATCAAGAGACTTCTTGATTTAGCCCTAAATGAATTCATTCAGAAGAACTTTAAACTCTTAATTCACTCTTAATTTACTATTCATTCTTAGTTCGATCAAAATTGCCAATCAATTGCATCTTCAAATAAATCAAGTTCACTCTAGTGATATAAATGAGTGTCCTAAATGAGTTTTAAAGTATTATAGAAAGTGAAAATGTGGTCTGGGGCCATGGCTTAGCTGGATATGGTGTCTGAAAATTCAGTGCTCCTATAGCAAGGTGGGAGGTAGAGACAGACGAGTCCCTGGAAACTCACAGGCCAGCCAGCCTGGTCTGTACATGTCATGGTCAGCCACACACTGCTAGGATGAATCTCCAGACCAGGCAGTAATGGGAGGAAGGGACTTATTGAAGTTACAGATCCAGGAGAAGTTCCATAATGGTGAAACAGGCTGGCCCCCTTTCACAAGTCCAAACAGAGAGAAAGAAGCCATCACCAACACCACTCAGACACACACCAGCAGGCAGGGTGGTGGTGGAGGGAGGCGGGTTCCCTTTTATATAGACTTAGGGTGGGGTCTTTCCCACACTTACTGACTTTCTGAGTCTCTGGAATTTCCTTCTTGCTCTGCCCTCCCAGGAAGGGTTGTTTCTAGCTAACATGACTTCCTGAATCTCCTGAACCTCTTTTCTTTCTTCACATCAGAGAAAATCTGCTACACAACACTCAAGATTACTGTGGATTGCTAACAGGTCAAGTTGACAACAAAACTTAACCATCACAATACAGTTTCAAAAAAAAAACAATAAAAACCAGCAACAGCAAAAAACAAGAGCCCTCTCTTAAATAAGGATGGTGGAAAGTGAGAACTGACCCCTGAAGTTGTCTTCTGACCTCCTTTACACATGCATTATGGCAGCTGTATGCCTGAACACACACACACACACACACACACACACACACACACACACACAATATAAAAAGAAAGTGAAAATGCCAAGGTAAATGTGATGGTTCACACCTGTAATCCCAGCAAGTTTGAAGTTGAGGTAAGGGGTTGTGAGGTGAGTTTGAAGCCAACAGAGGCTACAAAGAGAGACCCTGTCACAAAAGACCAAACTAAAGTGAAAACATATCACTCCTCAACTGAGTCATTATCTGGTCTAAGGTCAGTTGGCCAGGAGACTTCACCTTATTTAGGGTGGCTATGGAAATGGTGTGATAAAGTGAATGTCGTAGCTCACAGCTATAATCCCAACACTTAGGAGGCTGAGGCAGGGGGATTTAAAGTTGTAGGCCAGCCTATACTACACAAAACAAAGCACAAAAATTACAAAAACCACAAGCACAAAGGAAACTGCAGTGACACTTTGTCCTATTTTCCAGCTTTGGAGGGGATTAACTCAGTGTATATTCCCCAGAAGCTCTACAGGAGGCTGGAGATGCAAGGAGGAGTGAAAAGTGAAGACTTTTCACTACAATACTGTCTGGCTGACTTTTGGTGATGTGATCTCCTCAGAAGGAGGTTGAGGCTAAACTGGAACAGCAACTTTATAGCATGAATGCCCAGGAAGGTGTCTTCACATAATCTGGCTGTGCTCTGCAACCATGGGTCATCTTTGGTAGTTAAGATTAGGATCCTTGTGGTAAGGAGCCATTGACTACTTCATCACTATTTCAAGACCTGTGTGTGTTTAGTGTATATGTGTATATGCATACATGCTTGTGTGTGTGTGTGTGTGTGCTCACGCACGCGTGTGCACCTGTGGGTCATACAAAGCAGAAGCCAGAAGTTGATGTCAAGGGTCTTGCTCAGTAGTTCTCCATGTAATTCTTGGAGATAGGGTCTCTCACTGAACCTAGAGCTTACCAATTAAACTAGACTAGGTAGTCAGTAAGCCCTGAGGAACCACCTGACTGTCTCCCTGGTGAAAGGTTTACAGGCAAACACGCCACACCCTGCATGTATGTGGGTTCTGGGAATCCAAACTCAGGTCCTCATGTGCATGGCATGTGTTTCAGCCACTAAGCAATCTCCCACCTCTGATTCAAGATCTTTCTAGAAATGTGCATCAAATCTAGAAATTGGTCCCTCTTCTCAAACATCAAGAGTAAAGAAGGCTGAGGGTTGGGTCTCTGTCACCTGCCATGGTGCTCTGGAGAAGTAGCTACCTCCTGATATGCTTGGAGCATGGGGATTCCATCTGCTTGAATTAGCTGTTGAAATATGAGATCCATATGCCCCGGACCCATGGGAGGAAACAGAAGTTTTGCACATGATGTTCGGGAGGGCCGAGAAATTTGGATGCTAAGACCAACATGCTAGACTTGTCACTCAACATTCACCATTATATTAAAAAAAAGGCTAAGGCAGTATGATCAAATTAAAGAAATGAGTGAAGCAACAGATGTGAGCCCAGCAGAGAAGAGGCACAGGACACATTTTTTCCCCTGTGTTACTGGCTCAAAGAAAAGGGGTTTAAGTCTTTGTGAACTGTATTAGATTGTTAACACTCAAGTCAGGTTAGGACTCTTATCAGAGAGCATCCAGGGAAGCGTGGGAGAATTTCTTTTGGATGAAATAAAGACGGTGCCCAGCTTTGGGAGCGTCATAGTTTAGATTTCAAGCACACTATTGGTGTACAAAGAGAGTATTGAGGCTGGTATGTATGTTGGTTTGGTTGTGATGAGTTTACCATTTTGTGAAGACTGTGGCCTGTCATCATTGACATAACTCTTTTGAGCAAATGGATTTGCCTTGGAGTTCAATAATTGATTGGTGAATGATACTGTTCCTAGAGTAGTTAAGTTTGGAGTGTGTTTTAGTTTCTCATATATTATTGAACGAAGACTTTTTCTTCTTTCAATTGTGAAATGTAAGGGGAAGGCGAAACAGTTTTGCCTTCCATCTTCCTTAAAGGGCCTGGGCTGGCTGCTGGCTGAGGCCCTGAGGACAGAGGGGAGACAAGTGTTCACCCACTCCTTATAGGACTTTGGCTTTTAAGCCAGTGACAACAGGGGGCTTTGGGCAGGTAAAGTGTGACTCCCTCTGGAGCTGAGGCTTGCCTGCTTACCAAGTTCCTCTGTGCTCAAGTTCACACTAAGGCAACCTTTAGAGTGTATGCAACCAGGTGGAGACAGGTGAAAGTCAAGCACCTTGGCCTTGAGTGGCCTGGGAGGGCAGGAAGAATGAAATGGTAACATACTTGGCAGATCCATGTGTGACAAGCACTCGCATAGCCCAACAGAAACCCTTCCCTGCAGCCAACTGGCCCAAGGCTGGCTGCCAAGCAGGAAGCCTGTGGTACAGACAGATGCCAGATGCAGCCGCACTGCTACAGTGGGATTCTCACTCTGGGACCCAATCTGATCTCCCAGCTTACTAATTAAACCACCACTAAGAATACCTACATTAAATAGTGGGTTCCTTATGGAAGTCTGGGGCTGCCTGCTGTGGACCAGCTTCTCAATCCCACAGAAACACCATTAGGGTTCATATGGTGAGTAGGAGGAGCCCATGGGGCAAGATGTTCACAAACCCAGACTTTCAACCAACATTCCCTCCCAGGCTGTGCTGGCTTCTACTCATGTCTTTAGGAAGGATGGTGGGGGATGGATGGTTATAGTTAAAGGAATTCAGTAGCACCAGAAACAGACCTCTAGCTCATTCTCCCCCAAAACACCCACTAGGATCACACTGATAACCATTTCACATATATTTTTGATGGGGTTACTGATGGGACTTTAATAATGATGTCACTGATCTTCAACTATCTCCTAGGTCTCCATCTCCAACTCTTACTGTTTGGTGGCCATCTGTGATCATCTACTCTCTTCTCAATACACTTCATCTGATGATTTGAATGTTGGTAGAAGCAGAGAAATTGACGTAATAAAGTTTGAGCAATTCTTTTGTCTTAAGTGAGTAGATTTTTTTTTTGCCATTGAAAACAGCAAATGGTGCAAATTCTCAAGTGTCCGTGAATGGCACAAGACACTTTGAAATAATTTTGAGTTTAATTTAGGCTTTATTAAAAAGAGTTTTATGAAGCTAGTGAGATGGCTAAGTGGTTATTTCCAGGGCTTTCTGGCTAGTTAGGGTAGCCGAATCAGTGAACTCCAAACCAATGAGAGATCCTACCTCAAAAATACTCCTCGAAAATCTTCCTATTTTCACCTTCTCAGCACTGGAATTACAGGTGCCCAGCAGTACCCCACTGTTATGTGGGTACTGGGGATTGAACTCAGGTACTCATGTTTATGAGGCAAACTCTTTGTCAACTGAGCTATCTCTCCATCTCCAATTTCTCAAAATCCATTCTCAATGCACTGAAGTTGTTTAGAAATTGTCCAAGCCTTGTCTCTTTTGCTTTTTAGAATTTTTTAGGTATTCCTATCATAGCATTGAATCTCCAGTGTGGATGAAAACTCATCTATCAATACTTCCCTGAAATCATGATGTAAGAAGGAAGTGGAGTTACTTTTTTCAATGTCTGAAAGAAGAAAGCTGTCAATCTAGAATTTGATATGTAGAAGCATTGTCTTTTAGGAATAAAGGGGAAATAAATGCTGGGTGTGGTGGCCCATGCCTTTAATCCCAGCACTCAGGAGGCAGAGGGAGGAGGATCGCTGTGAGTTTGAGGTCACCCTGAGACTACATAGTGAATTCCAAGTCAGCCTGGGTTAGAGGGAGACCCTGACTTGAAAAACAGAACAAACAAACAAACAAACAAAACCCCCAAACCAAAAAGGGAAATAAAGACATTCTTAGAGGACAGAAATACTAAAGAAATTTGTTGTTAATGGGCCCACCTTTAAAGATTGGCCAATGGGACTGGAGATATTGCTCAGTGGTTAGCCACCTGGGTTCGTTTCCCCAGTACCCACATAAAGCCAAATGCACAAAGTGGTGGATACGATATTCACACACACACTCTCTCTCTGTCCCCCTCTCTTAAATTTTTATAAATAAAAATAAATATGTAAAAAAGACTGGCCAATGAAAGTTCTTCAAAAAATAAATATGATATGATAAACAAAGGAGGGAAATCATAAATGTATGTCATAAATACAATAGAAGGAAATACATTTTTCCTTGAATTTTGTAAATCACATCTCATGACTTAAATATATTTTAACACTGTCTTATACCATAATGTCGTCTTAAATAGCAGGTGAAATGGACCTCAGTGAGGGCAAGGTTTGCACTCTTACAGTGGAAGATATAGAGACCACTATTAAACACACATGTGTCTATTATAAGACCCAGAGAAATGTTGACAAAAGCAACGAAAAAGATGTATTGAAAACACTGTGAGCAAATCAAGATAAATTTCCAATACCATGTCTATTTAATAGGTAGCCCAGACAAGAGAATCCATGGATGGAGAACCAGAGAATTCAAACAGGGATCATATAATAACATTGCTAACTTAAGTTCTCACATACAAGTAATTAATGTGAGTAGACTTAACACATAAACCAAAAGACAGGCATTGGCAGGTATCCCCCAAGGCTGGCTCAGTATCCAAAACTTAACCAAGTGCTGTGGAGTTGGAGGCCTGTGTTGCAATGCTGTGGCCACAAGTAGGTAGGATATAATTCCCCACCCATGGTCATGTCCAAAACCCTAATTAAACTCAATGGGTCATGTACATGCACACACAAACAAGAAGAAATAAAAAAGACATCAGAATAAGAGAAGATGAGTTGGGAAGAAGACATTCAGGGGAGGAGGGTCAAGAGGAGGTAATGGGAGGGGATTATGATCAAAGTACATTATACACATGTATAAAAATTGTCAATCAAAATCGAAGAAAATGACATCAAGGTATTCCACCATACAAATAAGCTGAAGAAATAAATATCACGTGAGCACTCTAACTAATGTAGAATAAGCATCAATATGACAAAAATCTAAGCCCATTCATGTGACAAAATAATCTTTAATAAGTTAGGAGCAGAAGGCGATTTACTCAAGTTGGTAAAGAACGTTTATAAAAATCCTCCAGCTAAATCATGGTTAAAAGTGACCAAATGCTCCTCTTCATGTCAATCATGAACAAAGGGTCTTTGCTTTCAACACTCAACTTACTCAACACAGCGCTTGCAATTCTATCCCCTGCAAAAAGGCAGTGAGAAAAAAAGCTTAAAAGGCATACAGATCAGTCATAAAGAAATGAAAAGCATTCTATTTGCAATTGATGTGATTGTCTATGTAGAAAAATCTCCAAGAAGATGCACAAAAATTTTATAATAAGTGAGTTCAGTAAGTTTGAAAGACACAAGCTTCACACACATTGCTGTGTATTTAGCAGTGAGTTTGTGGAAATGAAAGACACAATGTCATTTATACCCCGACCCCAAATAAATGCTAATGTGTCTACTTAACTAAATATACATAGGATGTGTAGGCTGCACTGTTAAAAGGCTGGGGAAAGAAATGAAGGTACTCCAAGATAAATGAGGAACTCCACTGTTGTAGTCAGCTTGCTCTGTTGCTGTGCAGAAAGAACCCAAACAAAAGAGGCTTGTGGAGGAATGGGTTTATTAGGCTTATGGACTCGAGAGGAGACTCCATCCTGGCAGGGAAAATGATGGCATGAGCAGAGGGGTGGACATCACCTCTGCCATAGCACGGAAAACAATGGTAAGAAGGTGTGCCAAATACTAGCAAGGGGAAGCTGGTTTTTAACCCCCATAAGCCTGCCCCCAATAATACAGCTCAAACTGCCATCAGCTGAGGATCAATCAATCAGAACAAACATTTGTTTGTGGGGGACACCTGGATCAAACCATGACAACCATCATTCCACCATGTTGATGATATGGAAGATTCCAGAGAGCAAGAAGGGCACATCTCCACATACTGATGTGCAGATTTACTGTAAATTCTTATCAAACTCTCAGTGGGGTGAATTTTTAAATTTTTTTTACATAAGTAAAACCTTCTAGGATCTACAGAAAGGCAGACAAATACTGTTGATAATGATGAATAACATTGGAGAAATAGTCCATGTGAAATCACGACTTGCTATAGAGCCAGGGATAGAGAGAGTGTGGTTGTCGGTTAAGGACAGACATGGTGCTGAAGGAGAGAAAGTTCAACCTCAGTACTACAAGGTATACAGGATGCATTGTGGAATACAATGGAATGCAATAAATAATAGAACTTTTAGAAAAACCTTATAATATTCCTTGGTTTACAGGATTAGCTGGTTGATTAGCGTTGAGCCTAGAAATTCCATTTATAAAGAAAGACATTGATAAGTGAACTCCATTACCTTAAAAAACCTTTACTCTTTAAAAATGTTTGGAAACTAGCAATAAACTGAAGAGTTTTAGAAAACTTTTGCAAATCACACACTCAGTGAAAGACTAACATCTAGAACACATAAAAACTTCTCATAAGTCAACATTAGGAAGTAAATAATTCAATTTGAAAATGCTCAGAAGATATGGTCAGACCCAACAGGGAGGAGGGTGCACACACAGAAATAAGTACATGAGATGTCCAGCATTGTCCCACATAAAAAGGATGCAAATGAAATTCACAGTGAGTTAAAGTGTGTGCCCATTGGAAGGGCATCGGGTATTAAGCTCTCCAGTGGGTCTTGGTCACACACATTGCTGAGGGGAGCCTAAAATAGGGCAGACACTCTAAAAAAGTTTTGCAATTTTTAAAAAGATTTCTTAAAATAAAATATATCTTTATTATCTATACTTACAAACACTGAATGAGCAAATAATATGTTGTTGTCCCCTCTTCCCTGTCCCCAATCATCTGAGTAACCTCCTCCGTGGGCAGTCTGAATCAGTCCATTGGGTAGGGGGTTATGGATAACCTAGGAGTCAGCCCGGTTCCACCCCCCACCCTTTGTATGTTGTTACAAAAATATTTGATGTATTTATTTTTAAGAAGAGAGAGAGAGAGAGAGAGAGAGAGAGAGAGAGAGAGAGAGAGAGAGAGAGAGAGAGAGAGAGAGAGAGAGTTCCAGGGACTCCAGTGGCTGCAAACAAACTCCACTTTGTACATGTGGCTTTATGTGGGTACTGGGGAATCGAATTCGGGTCATTAATCTTTGCAGGCAAGCACCTTAACCACTGAGTCATCTCTCCAGTCCCTGCAATTTTTAAAAATATAAACCTAAATATGCAATTAAAATACAGCTCAGCAACTTGACATTTTGGCAGTTATTCCAGAGAAATGAAAATGTTTACAAACACTTGAAGATGAATGTTAACAGTTGAACTTCTGTTTTAATTAGTTAATTTTGCCTGCGTGCCTGCGTGTGTGTGTGTGTGTGTGTGTGTGTGTGTGTGTGTGTGCGTGCATGTTCACCTGTGTACATGTACATGTGTAGGCTAGAGAATGGTGTCAGTTGGGTGGCTTCCTCTATTGCTCTCCACCTGACTTTCTGAAGCAGGGTCTTTTGGCTTTAGCTAATCTAGCTGGCTAGCTTGTCAAGGGTATCCCTTACCTCCCAAGCACTAGGATCCCAGCATTTATGTGAGTGCTAGGGACCCGAACTCAGGTTCTCAGGCTTGGGAGGACAGTGTTTCACTCACTGAGCCTTTTGCCCAGTCCTCATTGTTTTTGCAAAGCTAGTCTGAAAGTACAGTGAACCCAGGTATCCTTCAGCTGGTCTATGACTAGACAAACTGAGACATGCGGTACTAACTACCTTTAATAAAAAGAATAGACTCTTGATACATGCATGAACATGGGTGGATTTCTAGGAGATCAGGATAAATGGAGAAAAAGCAAGCTTAAAGGTTGGCATGTGGTGTTTCCCTTTACAGAACATTTGTAAATGACAAAGCTTAGGAGAGAGTGACAGACTAGGTAGAGGTTTCTGGGCGGCGGTTTTGGTGGGAGGTGAGGAAGTTGGGTGTTTATTAAATGGTAAAATATTCAATTCTGTGATCATGGAAAGTCTGTGTCTGGCTGGGGAGATGGCTTAGTCAGTAAAGTGTATATATCACTGTGAGGACCTGAGTTTGGATACCTGACACTCACATAAATGCTGGGCATGGTGGTGCATGCCTGTAATCCCAGCTCTGGAAAGGTAGAGGTGGGTAGATCCCTGGAGAAAGGTAGCTAGGTAATCTAGCTCAATGGGTAAGCTCTGAGTTCAGTGAGAGACCCTGTTTCAATATATAAACTGGAAAGTGATCAAGGAAACACCAACATTGACCTCTGGTCACAACATGCATATGTGCACTCACACACACATATGCACACACGCATAAATGAACAGACATACACACACTACATACAGATACATACATACACAAAAAGAAAGCTCAGTATCGTGAGTGTGGTGGTGGAGACCCACACATGTAGTAAAATTGTTAATAACTCAATAATCACATAAGCATGAGTAGAAGTATGCTTGCCCATTTGAAGTAATTCATTAGGTCAGGAGTAGAACACCAGTTTAATCCTCTATGATCTGACTTGACTGGAAGCACAGACATGTGAGCTAATAGGAATCAGAAAGGTGACTGCCCATGTGGGTGGCTAACATCACTTGTTCAGGGACAATGGACATGCCTGACATCTTCTCACAGCCTTATGTTGACTTGGAAGTATGCACTGTCAACATTTACCCAATGATTCCCTTAAGTAAGACATGTACATGTCAGAAAATGTAAATTACACCACAGTAAAAATGTATCTGATTATAATTTGAAAATTTGATTACATGTTGTGAATATTTTATAGCTAAACGAGGTCTGGTAGAATCACTTCTCTAACTCATAATGGATTTTGAAATCAAATTTAAATGCTTTCATTCAATTGTTAATATTTGTGTAATAACTTTGTAGCTCTAAACTATTAAAATATAAATGAGAAATAGGTGGCGGCGAGAGCAAACACCTGCTTGCATTGGATTATGCTTCTTTAACTTTCCAGATCTTGGTTTTTAGAAAGTTTCTTATACTTTCTGTGGCAGCTTCCGGCTAGACCTCAGTGAGGCGACTTTTCAAATTGATTATGAAGATGATCCAAGACACACGTATATAGAGCATTTGGTATATAGCTTTACTAGGTTTGGTGGCTCTTCAAATCACAGACAGTTATGATTGTATTTATGTTATACGTACTTGATAAATCTAATAAAAATCTAATGAAAATCATAGGTAATATAATCTTGGGATTATAGTTATTTCCCATTCTACAATGTCCTTTACTAATGTTGATGTTTTTAGGGTCAATGAGTGATCTCCATAATCTACGGAACTCCTAGTAGGTACATTTTGGGGCTATACGTTGTAATAAAATCAGAGTGTCAGGTGACATGCCTGGACCACTAGCTGAGTGAAAAATGGGGTGTTCGAGCACTCTGTGGGGCCCCTGCTGGGTCACTAAGAGCAGCCAGTGGGATGTCCGACTGCTGTTTTGTGGCTTGGTCGAAATTGTTGTAATCATTTTGTCCAAAGCTTTTTATGTGTTAAAAAAAAGAGCTAGGTTTGAAGCCCATAACTCTTTCAGCTAACACATGGCCCAGGGCATAGGTTGTCATACATGACCTTCTGGTAGCATCAGCCTGTGATTGGCCACAAGTGATGGGAAAACCAGGTACCAGGAACCCGTGTTACCTATGTCCCTGCCACAGCTTGACTCCTCACCATGTGCTCATCAGACAGGTGCTTTTCTGGCTCCTGCAGTGATTTATACTTTATTCCAATTGGTTAGGAGTGAATGCCACCATCTAAAACACCTGACCTGCTGGGCTTTGTCACTCCCCTCAAAGACCAAAGACCGCTGTCAATTTCAGGCATGTCTTAGACTTTGCACCTAGCATCCCCACCCTAGTGGAGACACAGCTATTCTGCATGGAAATTTGTTTGCAAACGCCCTGCACTGCTGTGCCTCCGTGGTTATTGAATACATATGGCGCGCGAGAGAATGAAAGTGAAAGGGCTGTGGTAGAGAATTCTTTTCCTCTGTGTGAAATTCGACTCTAAAAGAATCAACAATGGCTACTTCTTGTAGCCTTCATTATCCAGAGAACAGAGCACCAACAGCAGATGCGCTTGTCGTCTGTCTAGGCATTGGTTTCGAGACTTCAATCAGTGCGTGACTCACAGTTAGTGAAAAAAAAAAATGTTCAGGCTACCCAAGAGGAGCATAAATATTATGTGTCACTTGGTATCATAATTAACTGCATGCTTCAAATATTTCTTTCATGTCTGCCTTCACAATAGGTAATATAATTTACCGTTAATAGGATTACGATGTCTATTTTTAAAATAAAAAAGGTAAATACTTCAGTGGTTTAAACTGTTTTCTATTTGTTTTGTACTGATCCATATTTTACCACAGGCGAGCTCCTTATGCCCTGCAGAAGAAAATAATGAGGAAAATTGGAGATAATTTATGCGGTCCAGAAGAAGAGCTTTTGAGGATTATTATTTTTGCTTTTGCTGGATAATGAAGCAGCTTTTTTTTTCTGTGAAGCATCAGGAGAAAATGTCTTGACTTGCTGGCTATTACACCATTTTAAAGATCGCAGGTAACACAGGGGGGAAAAGCCATCAGTGTATGGAGATGGAAGTTTATCTTGGAGAATGAATGCTGGCTGCTGAGAGCCTTCTTCCCTCCCCCAGAAGCAAGCCCATGTCCCAGCTCCTTTCAAAACTGATAATTGAGAGAAGGTAGGCCTGCCTAGATTATTTTTTGAAAGACTATTTATTTATTCCATTTTATAATCTCCTGTAGTGTGCTCAGCACACTGTCACGCAGGCTGACATAAACGGACGCGGGTTAAGAAACTCATTACAACTCTGAACTTGGGCAATGTTGGAAGAGGTCAGAAATTAAAACCCATAACCTGTGGCATAATATCTCTTAAGGAGCCCGGTTAATTTGATCTGCAGAGAGTGAACCATTGTTGGACTAGGAAGATGTCTGAATTTACGCTCGCCTGGCAACTGTTTTGCAGGTTAGGGGTGATGTATCTGGGTGGGGGGCTGAGGGTATTTAAAGTACAGATCTAAGAGACCTCCAAGGACGAGCCTGCCCATCTTGTCCTTTTGCAGAAGTGGACTTAAGTCCTGGGGATGCCAGATGACTCACTCAAGGTCCCTGGACTGCCAAGTGGTAGCGCCAGGCTGGAATCCTGGTCTCCAGTCCTCTCTCCAGTGCTCTTCCAGTAACGGGACACTGTGTCCAAGTGTGTCTTTGGACATGAACTTCCCTTTGTAACCATACTGCCAAGTGGAATTTGGCATTGGCACCTGGATGTGCTCACTTCACCGCAGTGCTATCTGCGGACGTTTCATTAGGGAGCCATGTGCGTTTGCTAGGGATGAATGAGCTTGTCTGCACGGAGGATAATAAACTTTAAGAAGTTAATAATGTGAATATGTTTGACTTGGAAGGGTGCACACAGGCATCGAGGGTCGCACAAAACCCAGCCTGCTTCACATGGCCAGTTTTTCTGGTAATTTCCTTCCTGTGATAAACTTCGATGTTCTGAAACATTCATTCTCAAGAAATAAATATTAGCCATATTTCCAAATGGTGCACTTCAAAAACACTCAAAATTAGCAACAGGGGTAAATCGTGATGAAGCAGTGAGCTCCTCTCCCTAGGATTTGGTATGTATTTCTACTGATTTCTCCCCTTGTTCTCTTTCTTGACTTAGTGAAGGTATGGTGGTTTGAATCAGATGTCCCCCATAACGCCTGTGTTTTGAATGCTTGGTCCCCAGCTGATGGCAATTTGGGAGGTGGAACATTGCTGGAAGAGGTGTGTTACTGGTAGGGGATGAAGGCTTTGGGGTGTTATACTCAACCTCCCCCCTCACTTGTCAGAGTTTGACTCAATTTCTTGCTGCTGTTTTCTGTCTGCAGTTGCAGAAGTGATGCCCAGCCCCTGCTCTACCATCTTTCCCTGTCATCATAAAGCCTCCCCTCGAGACTATAAGCCAAAATAAACTCTAGCTTCCCATCAGCTGCTCTTGGCCACAAGAAGACAACTGTCACAGAGACTTGTCATCAACATGGTTCAGCAGGGATTCCCTTCAGAAGGTACCTCAGGCTGCTGACTTGGATTTGGCCAAATTCTCTTTTGGAGAAGGAGCCTGGATCTCCAAATACAAAGCTGTTTTCCCCACTTCTGTGAACTTCCTGAGCAATTCTGCACATGGGTGCTCTAAACCTGGGTTGAGTTCTCTTTGCTGGGTACTCTGGACCCTCATGATCACCTATGGATACCCGGGTGCAGAGAAGAGTCCAATGCATGCTGGGTGAACATCCATGACATTTGGGGATTTGAGAATAGAATGACTTGGGGTCAAGTTCTTTCACTGTTTCCAAAGAGAAAACACACTTTTTTCCTAGAAATATGAACATCCCTACAACCCATGGTCTAGTGTAAAAATGTTTTAAATGCCTATTCCAAGACAACCCTCCAGAAATAAAGGACTCTGTTTTTTCCTGCAATGGTTCTCAGATGTTGGGGAGGCACACCATTGACGTGGAGGGCCTTTAGTACAGAAACCCTACTTGAGAAAGAAAATCAATCACTTTTGTTTACTCTTAGCCTCAACCAAACATGGGTCTTGACAGCTTAAACAGTTTCTGAGACAGGCAGATTGAGGGGGGAAAAGGGAAAGAGAAGGGGTTTGACCAACAGGATCAAAAATTATGGCTGTTCTAGAGATGACAATGGATGTGCTCCCAAGATCACAGAGTTGAAGGGTGGAATTTTGTCCTCACACGTTCTCCTGACACTGTCTCCATCATTCTAAAAACATTATGATTAACATGAATTATTGTACATACTAATGGGGTTAATATACATGCATACCTTCCTTCATCCACCTCAAGTTCCTATAATCACACTTCTGCATACAGAAAGACTTTAAAATTTATGATTAGTTTTCAATATGTGTGAGATGCTGTTACCTGATGCTTAGATACTCAGTGATGCTCAGATACCTGCCGGAGGTACTTGTCTTTCTGTCTGACTTATTGTCCCCATCACTTTTAACCTGATCAGGGCTTTGCCTCGCCATGAGGTGGGAGGGAGTGGATGTCACATTGAATTCATGCACCATCAGTTATTGAATGTGAGACAGGACTTGTCTCTTAACTCTTCGGATCCTCAGCTCTCACATCTAGAAAGCAGAGTATCAGCTCCCTGTGTCCCAGAGTTGAGCCATGCAGACACAAAGAGACGCTGCCTGATGGTGAGGTGTTCTCCAACGGAAGCTCTCATGAGTCACCCCAGTGAGATTCTCTTGGTTTGTCTTCATCCAAGCCTCCCCCACACCCCCAGTTCTTCTCATACACTACCCCCAGGCTTCATGTGTCTGGAAGGCTGCTTTCCTTTTTCCCCTCTTCTGCAAATTAGTCGACTCATCTGTCCTTTGTGAAAGGACAAAGTCCAGATTCATTAACCCTGACTGATCTGTGAAATATGCAAATCCTGAGCTCTGACAGTGGACAGTCCATCATTCATTCACACACTCATCACCTAGTGACACTTTCAGCACTAGTGAACACCTGCTCTGTCTCCACTCTCTCCTCACCCTTGGGTGCATGAACACCCTTCTGGCCACACTTTCCCTACTCTTTACAGCAGCTCTGCTGGAAAGTTAGAAGGATTTACAAACACTGCCAATGGTTTCATCCCAGCAGCTCCTTCCCCACCCACCCTGCTCACTCGGCTGGCTCTACCCCTGCTTCCTCCCACTGCCTGTTTTATTCTTTCTGTCACAGACCCCAGGATGTGGTTGGTGGAGGGGAGTGGGTACAGGGAGCAGGAGTGGGTGAGTTTGTTGGTTTCCCCTTTGTTCTTCCGGGGATGACTCTGGTTGGTGAGTGTATCTTGCTGTGCCCAGGTATGATTGGATGGCCCTTCTCTATTATCCCCTATGCCTGTATCAGGCATAGAGGGGACACTTTCTCATCATTCTCAACTGCTAGAAATGGTTCAAACAAGACTCAACCCCTTCAGGGTTACACCACCCCTGCTTGCTTCCATTGTCTCTCCCAAACCTCCAAGTCATCTTCTTGTCCAACTGTTTCCATTTTGCTCTGCACTTAGAAGGGACGGATGCAGTTCTCATGGGACCCTGAATGCTATAAAAGAGCAATACTAGACAATCTCCAGCCTCTGGGTCTGCTGTAGTTTTCTACATGGGATAAAGCACCAACCAAAAGCAGTGGATAGGAAGAAAGGGTTTATTTTGGCTTACAGTCTCAAGGGGAAGTTTCATGATGGCAGGGAAAGCATGGCATGAGCAGAGGCTGGACATCCCCTCTGCCACAACATATGGAAAACAGCAGCAAGAGAGTGAGCCATGCCCTGGCAAGACAGAGCTGTCTGCAATAGCACACCTTCTAGAGCAAGGCTCCACCTCCCAAATTGACGCCACGTGGAGAGCAAGCATTTGAATCATGTGAGTCATAGGGGACCTCTGATTGAAACTGACACAGACTCCTTATCTCCCCGTCTCTGGCATGCACTCCTGCCTCAGGAGTACCATCCTTCATCAGGACTGGGCTATGTCTGAATTTTGGGGCTTGAACTTCCAAAACTGTGTGACAAGTAAATCACTTTCCTCTATAAAGCAAACAGTCTTGGGTGTTTTGTTATAGGAGTAGCAAACGGATGAATATGCTTTACAGTTTTGGCCAATCTCTGAAGGCTTCCTCTTTACTCCCTACACCATTCTGAATGTCCCTCTCATAGGGTGCCTCTTCCTGATCTTTCCCTGGCAACGTTCTCTATATTGACCAAGTCTCAGTCAGGTCAAGCCTTGTCTGTGGAATATTCTCGCTCCCAGACATCTCATAAGTTCCTCTCTGAACTCATAATGTCACTTGTCATGCATACCTAGGGTCACTTAAGAGCAGCCTCATGTTGTGTTGGGCTTACTTGATATGTTACCTTTTATCCAGCTCACAGTGTGAACTTTTACATGCTGAGTTCATGGAGCATCTGCGTCTTTTGGTCATATGTGTGTAATTGCTAAACACCCTCTGGTCACTGGGACTCAACCACCAACAGGATGGTGTGTCCTCTGCCCTTGGCACTGTGTGTTGTCACAGGTAGATGGCATGGGATGTCTACTAATAATGCAGTGAGACGAACATTTTTGATATCCGATGAGAGCAAATAAGAGGAGACACTCACCTAATCCCACAGAAATTACATAGAAGGGATGAGGAGAAAAGAGTTGGAATAAAAGAAAACTGAGGAGTCTTCCAGGCAGACAGCACTGTGAAAGCCAAGGGTTGAGTGAAGGGGTCAGTGAGTTCTGGAGGAGCTGAGACCAGGGTGACTCTGATTCAGAGTCACCAGGGTCATCTGCAGAGGTGAGGGCATAGCAATCAGAAGTGGTTGAGAGAATGTCTCAAGCCCGAACAGTGAAGACATCCCCTGGGAGGCCCTTGCATTAAGGGGACACATAGGATTGCATGGAGAAATGAAGTCAGGGTGCTGTGTGTGACATAAGCATATGTGTGTGTGTGTGTGTGTGTGTGTGTGTGTGTGTGTGTGTGTGTGTAGGTCAGAGGACAGCCTGGGTGTCAGCTCTTCCTTCCACCCTGTTTGAAGCAGGGATTTTCATTGTTCACCACTGTGTTCACCAGGGCCCATGTCTTCCTCTCTACTCACTGTAGGTGGGGAACAGACACCAGCACCATAGCATCGGCTTTTATGTGGGTTCCTGCAATTTGAACTCAGGTACTCCACTTGTGGGGCAAGCATTTTATCCACTGAGTCATCTTCCCCAGTCCAACCATGTGATATTGTGTGTCACAAACCATGATCATTCCAGTGACCTGAAAGATGCTGGTAGGTTTGAATAATGCATCGTGGACTCAGGAGGAAATTGCAAGGGAGAAGACAGGGCCCCGTCTATGGAAGGCTAACTACTAAAGCCTGAAGGGGGAGAAAGGGGCATTGGAAGCGATTCTATGGTCTGCAGCCTGGGTAAGTGTGTGGAAGTGTTATGTGATGAGATATGAAACCCTAGAGAAGAGAGCTTTGGGAAGACAAGGTGAGTTCAGATTTTGGGCATGGTGAATTTGTGGTGCCTGGGAGACCGCCAGGTGAAGGTAACCAGCAGACAGATGGGTCGACGCATCTGAAACTCAGCAGAGACGACAGAATCAGAAATCATCAGGCTAGATTAAATGATGTAGAAAATGTCACTGTATTAACAGCTGTCTCCACAAAGCTCCTGAGAAAGACACTGGGTTTATTTAGAAAGAATTCAGCAAAAAGCCTCTGTGGGCTTCATACTGTGGGAGCTTGGCTGGGGCAGGGCTGGTCTGCACACAGTGGGCAGGCTGGTAGTACTCATGTCACTAGGGTATCACAAGAAATGACCCCTCCCATGTCATCTGCACCAAGATACTGTCTCTAATGGACTTTGAAGAGACTATAATCAGTAATGCTTTGGATATAGAGGGCTTAGGGGAGAGCTGGGGGTAATAAAGGGCAAAGAGAAGTGTGTCCTCCACATCTGGTTAATCAGGAGCCAGGCCCTGTTTCTGGTTTCTCTTAGGATCACCTCTGGAGCCTGGCTTTGGGGGGCTGGCCAAGTGACATCTTCATTTAGAAATTGAGTCATCTCCTGAGCCCTATAAAGCTCCTCTCTCCTGCACCCCCGAGGACCTCATTTGCTTGTTGGCTTGCCATCCCTACAGGATGGATTCAGTCTGAGCCATTTGGGTTTCCAGTCACACGGAAGGATGCTCAGCTCCATAACAGGAGAAACTGTTTCCTGTTTGCTATAGCAGAGGCTTATGGAATATAACCAAATTGCAGAAGGGACTACTCTGTCACCTGTCTTTGACCCAATCAAGGAGTGATGACTTTCCCACCTGTCTGCATTAGTGTCCCTTCCATACTCCACAGAGAAGAGAGCAGGGTGTGAGGGTCTTGGGAAATGCTTACTATAGGAGCACATGATTTAACAGCCCATAAGCCAAGTTTCGGGTGTTGTAAGAGGCCATGAAGCCAACAGAGGTGGCAAAAGGCATAGTCACAGGGGGGATAGCTTGAAGCAGGGGGCACCAGAATGGGCCTTACTGAAGGGACTAAGTGGGTTCCCATGTGGAAATCACAGCAGAACCTTCCAGAAAGAAAGAATGGACAAAAGCAGAGAGGTGGAAATATGTGTGAATTTACTCATGGCATGGACACTTACAGGGTGTAAGCAGCGAGGGAGGAACTTGAGATGCTTTCTTGGCCAGAGAGACAAATTCGAGGGATACAGGAGAGCAAGAGAGAGGAGGCTGTGAGCATGGGTACTGGGAATCTGAAGCCTGCTGGGAGGTAAGGAGTGACCCAGAAACCACCCTGTAGGTGATGGCATCCATGGGTGCTGTTCTTCCTGAGAACTTTGGGGCGGTTGAACAAGTGGGAGAAGAAGCTCAGGACCGTTGATTCTTACTTTTTGAGGATCCATGTTAGTGAATTCACTTCCTCAATAAAATACACTTGCAAGCTGTGAACTGACACTTTCCATACTTTCAGTCATCTGCAGACATTTGCAGAGAGGTGCTTGTCTCACAAGTCGCCATGCTGCCTTACTGTGGCAGCTCAGAGGCAGATGCCTTGTTGGTAGTCGATTCAGCAGGACATGTTTGTGTGTTACATTGGAATTCTCTGTTTAAAAGAGCCCTGGTGTCTGGGAGATAGCCCAGTGACTCTGCAAGCATGAGTCTGAGTTCAGTTCCCACTATCCATGGAAAAATGGCTGCACACACCTGTAATCCCAGCATTGGGGAAGTGGAGACAATAGAATCCCTGGGATTTTCTGGCCAGCTGGTCTACCCTAATTGATGAATTCCAAGCCAATGAGAGATCCAGCATCAAATCAAGGTGGATAGCATTCTTGGGGAATGTCATCTGAGGCTGTCTTCTAACCTCCCCGTGCACACACACATACATGCCCTTGAACCCCCAGTCACATTTGTGCTCACACACCACATACACACATGCAAAAGCTAATAGCCCCTGGGTGCTACTTGGTGATCCAGGCACCCAAGGGCTATAATATGACTTTAGAGATGATACAAGTATGCATTAAGTATGCAATCAGAGTTTCCTTGAGGCCAGAGCTACAGTGCTACTGGCTCTAAGTTCAACACTAATGAATCAACCAATTCAAATTAAACATATATTCAAAGTCAACATATATTCAAATTCAACATATATATTCAAATTCAAATTAAACATATTTTCTGACTTACATGGAAACCCATGCACATTGATAGTTCATGGCTGCTGTGACCAGACTCTCCAAGGAACCTGCCTCTGTATCACCCTAAGGATAGGACCCAGTCCCAGCCAGCCAGTACTCACAACAACTTGGCAGTTGTACACAGGCTTTTTAGACCTTCCAGGAGTGGATCAAACTAACTGGGGTTTATGTGTTTCCTAGATTGTCTAGTAGGTTCTACATATCAGTGTGTAAGGAATAGCTCCTTCGAGTTGGCTCATGTGCACTCGTTGCCTGCTGGCTCTATAGAGCGTGGAGAAATGGCCATGAAATCTGAAGGCAGGCAGGAAGGGAGGGTGGCTGTGATGGCTGACCACAAGCTTTCAGTCCCTGAGGCGATGGGTCACTGTGATTGTTCTCTGGGAAGCAAGTTCAACTTCCTGACTCAGCTCCTGCTGGGACGCGGAGGACTTGTACACAGATTCTCAGAAGGGAAGAAAGGGTCAGTGGAGAAGGAAAGACACTTGTTGGATTTCTCCAAAGGAAAAGCCCAGAATAATGATGCAGAAGGAGCTGGACCCTCAGAGCTGATGCTTAGCCATGTGGGCCACGGAATTGGCTCTCACTTTGCCTTCCCTGATTTTCCTAGTAGCCAGAAACCCCCAGACATACAGGGAGGGGCCCATATCATCTATCTGTCTATCTATCTATCTATCTATCTATCTATCTATCTATCTATCTATCTATCATCTATCTTTCTACTGATGAGAGAGAGAGAGAGAGAGAGAGAGAGGGAGGGAGGGAGGGAGGGAGGGAGAGAGAGAGAGAAGAGCACCAGGGCTGCAAATGAACTTCAGATGCATGCACCAGTTTGTGCATCTGGCTTTATGTGGTTACTGGGGAATTGAACCTGGCCCAATAGACTTTATAAGCAAGTGCCTTTAATTGCTGAGCTATTTCCCAGAACCATTTAGGTTTTTTTGTGTGTGTGCATGTGTACTGTGTAAGTGTGTGTGTGTGTGTGTGTGTGTGTGTGTGTGTGTGTGTGTGTGTGGTGTGGTGGTGCACACATGTGTATGGAGGCCAGAGTTTGTCTTTCTTCATCACTCTCCTCTTTCTTTCACTGAGGCATGCTCTCTCCCTTGAGCCCAGAACTCACTGGTTCAGCTTATCTAGTTAGCCAGCTTGCTCTGGGATTTCCTGTCTCTGCCTCTCACTTACTGGGATTATAGGGCCGATATACGCACCCAGTATTTATTTGGCTGCTGGGATCCAAACTTGGGAGCTCATGCTTGCTCAGCAAGTGCTTTACTGACAAAATCACCTCCCCAGCCCCATCCAGGTGGTCAGTTTTAAAGAAGCCATTGTCCTTGGCTTTGCTTTCCAAAAAGACAGTGTCTAATAAAGGCTCTCAAAGCCCTGCTCTCTGAACTTCTAATTGTGTCATTGCTACCTGGAGACCCTGCTGTACCTGGGAAGGAGGGACCATCAACTTTATAGTCATCGATCGCTGATGAAGAAAACACAGGGGGGGGGGCACCATTTCCCCCTGTATTGACCGGTATCTTCCCTCACATAAAACAATTTGTTCTGCAATTGACTATGTGCTCAGCATCTAACCAGGTTTTTTCCTTTTAAAGAATAACTGTAATGTGATCAGAGATTGACAAAAACTTTTGTTTTCCAGGGTCCTTCCTTGTGGAAATGTAATTTAATGGCAGCAACAGAAACCTTTAGTAGAAATGTGTAGCTCAATATTACTACGGTATTAAAAAAGCATTTTCTTTTCATATTGCCTGGGATCCATTGTTGATCTAATTTCAGAAAACTCCTGAACCATAGCTTAACTCCTCTGCAGAATCAGCCAAGCCTTCAGGAACAACAAAGGCTGAGGCCACGTCTTACAGTGCTATAGTGTAAAAATATTAGCATTGCTGTGGTCTTGACCCTCCATCAAGCCAAGTTGGCCTAAGAATCATCTAGAAATCATGTTAAAGCAAAACTTTCTGACCTCCCCAACTGGAGTTACTGTCTCAGGAGCCCAGGTTATGTCCTTAGAGAAGCTGTGTGCCATGGCGTGTGTTCTCTTGGAGAGGCCTTCCTTGCCTGCTTTTTACTGTGTGGCTCCCCAGTGATGTCTGGCTCACATCAGAACCCCTGAACACTTGTAAAGAATGAAACCTGAGTAACTCGAAAGAGCAAGCTTGTGCTGGAATCATTGGAGATGCCTAGTACAGAGGAAGGACATGTAGCTTGTTTCTTTTGTGTATATATCTTCTGCTTTATTGTGATATACACGTGTATTGCACATATGCATAAATTTGTGTGTATGTGTGTGTGTGTGGTCTTGTGAGTAGTGTGTAGGTGGGTTTGTGCACAAAGGCTTGTGAATTTGGCAGTAGGTAAGGCAGACGTTGGTTATTTGCAGCCTGGATAAGTTCTAAATTACTGATTCTTGCTGGTTTTCTTTTTCTATTTTTCAATTCATTTGGAGCTCTTATACTGTAAACATGGTCATAAGGATTCAAGTTTCAGTGCCTGACATATCAATTCATAATTTTCCATAATTAGCATTTTCCTAAGAATAACATGTGCAGGCTTCACACGTGAAGTTTAAGATAACTTGAAGACTTAGTTTTGCTGCCTAATTGACACGGGTCCTGAAGGAATACCACAGGGGCTCAAGACAGAAAGGGGGAGCAGAGACACAAGGTGCATAGAACAGTATGGTGAACTGGCATCAAGCCAGAACATTATGTGGCGTGGAGGTGGAGAGGATGGTTTCCCTATGTTGTTCTACTCACATGTCACCAAGATGAACCCACAAACCAGGAACAGTTATAGGAGGAAGGGATTTATTGAAGTTACAGATCCAGGGGAAGTTCTATAATGGTAAATAAGGCTGGCTTCCTCTCACATGTCCAAACAGGGAGAGAGAAAAGCCATTACCAACACCACACACACACACCAGCAAACACAGGAGCAAGAGAGAGATTTTTCTTCCCCTTAATATCCCTTCAGGGCTGGGTCTTACAACCCTTTCCCAGATTGTTGACTTCCTGAGTCCCTGGAATTTCCTTACTGCACTGCCCTTCCAGGAAGGGATTTTTTTTTCTAGCTAACATGACTTCCTGAATCCCCTGAGCCTCCTTTCTCTCTTCAATTCAGAGGAAAGCTGATACACACCACTCAGGGTAACTGTGAATTGCTAACAGGTCAAGTTGACAACAAAACCTAACCATCACACTCTTCAAGCCAGCTTTGGATAGGATGCCTTTTTTAAGTGTCTTATCTGGTTATAATGTGAGATTACAGAGATCTTCACTTCCCCTAAATGTTGTGTAGAGTAAAGAAACAATGCGGAGAATCTTACTAAGTGGGTGGAGGAGAAACTTGGGAGTGGGTCTAAGGACTATGGATATAGACATTTTGTTCCAGCAATAAGAGGATAAGTGATAGAGTCTCTCTCTCTCTCTCTCTCTCTCTCTCTCTCTTTCTCTCTCTCTCTCTCCTCTCTCTCTCTCTCTGTATACATGTGAACACATGTGTGGGTGTGCATGCAGGTGTTGCACTTGTGTATGAGGATCAGAGGTCAATGTTCAGTATATTTCTAAGTTGTTCTCCACTTTATTAAGGCAGGTTCTCTCACTAAACCCAGAACTCACCAATTCAGCTACACTAGAAAGCCAGCAAAACCCAAAGACTCTCCCAGCTCTGCCTCCCAAACCCTGGGATTAAACAGGCACACACAGCGCCAGGCAGATATTTGGGATCTGAATTTAGGTCCTCATGCTTGTACAGCAAGTACATGATGAACTAAGCCATTTTCCCAGCCCCCTCTCCAGGATGTTTTTGGAAAACCTCAATGAATGCATCCTATTACTGAGGCCTGGTAATACAAAAGAGAATAAGAGATCAGTAACTCCAGATAGAGCCAAACTTCTGGCTTTCGAACTTTCAGACATGTTTAATCTTCAACTCTGCCTTCATTGTACCTCTACTCTTTGTGACTCTGACCTGTTTCACTTACAGAGAAATTACAAAGCGGTAGACATGGAAGTTAGCTGAAGATGACCTATTTTTTTGAGATGACCCAATGCTGTTGCTAATAAATGTGCTGTTTCTGCCCATATGTAACAGTTTGTGGTTAAAATATCTATTGATTATCCACAAGCCAGGTCAGTACTCACTCTATTCTTTCTAATTGTCCTTCCTAGATTCTCTTCTTCTCTTCATCTGCCTCCCTTGCCGGGCAACGGATCGTCTTGTGGGGAGCAGATTCATTGTCTAAGGGAGTCCAAGGACATCTAACGAGTAATAATGGGATGGAATTCAACAAGGGACAATTTATGCTGAATTTATAAGAGAAATTTCCTAATAGCAAGAGCTATTAGACAGGAGACTATGCTCCCAGGGGAAAAGAGAACCATTGCCAGAGTCATTTAGAGGCTGGCTCGGGTCCATGAGTTAAAATAAATTTGGTTGTCTCATTCTGTTCACCATTTGTGTGGACTCGGCATCACCGCTGGAAACTCGGGTGAAAGATGTTGAATAACTGACCTCAGGGAGGTCTATAGACTTGGAAGTGGCCCATACTGTCTGGGTGCCTCTTTTGCTGTTGGTTTTGTATCCTTTATTTGTTTGTTTCAGTGGGTGTTTCAGAGCATCAGATCATCCCAGAATGCATCTCTTCTCATGGCATCTAAAGATCATCTCACAAGAGACAGCCATCTTGGGAGAGATCTGTTCCAGGGTCACGTTGAGATAAAGTGTGAACCTCCAGCTGGTGTTACTGAAGGCAGCGAACACATCCGTCTCCATCTCTTTGAACCTGGCACAGACTAGACATGTAGAAATTTGATTCAGAAAATATTGCCATTCAATATCTTCCAAGTTATTATTAACTCCCAAGTTATCTCTTTGGCATTTTAATATGGTAGAGAATAAATATTATCAGAGTACCTACATAATTTTGAGGCTGTTTCTTCTACCAGTTATTCAATTAAATTTACCAAGCACCCCAAAGGTAAACTTGTTCATCTGCACAGTGGGGATGCGTCTGTTCTGTTCACTAGCTGGGGACAACACAGACATTTTCAGCTTTCAAAACTTTAGTAATTTTTCCTCTTACAAGGTAAAATATATTTATGATAAGCATATTCTTTCTGTGTTTGTGTGTTCTTGCGTATATGTGGAGATGACCTCAGGTGTCTTTCTTTGGGTGTCATCACTATTATTAAAAGCAGAGTCTCTTACTAACCCAGAGCCTGCCAAGTAGGCTACGCATGGCTGGTCAATGAACCCCAGGGATCCGCTTGTCACCACCTCCCCAGCGTTGGGATTATGTAGTAATTATTCTCTCACAGCTGAACAAATTCTTGACCAGAAACAATTTAAGGAAGGGAAGGATTTAATTTGGCTTAATTTGGTTTCAGGGCGGGAAGTTTCATGGCAAGGAAGAGATGGCAGGCTAGTTGTCAGAGTTCAGCACTACCAGGAAGCAGAGAGAGAACAGGAAATGAAGCCAGGCTATAAAGCCTCAAGGCCCACCCTCATTTTTCCTCCAGCGAGGCTCCACCTCCTAAATGATCCATAAGCATCCCAAAGAGCACCCCCAGGTGGGGGCCAAGTGTTCACACCCATGAGCCTGTGGGGGAACAGGATATATTCAAACCAATAATACATTACAAGAGTGTGCCACCATGCCTGGCTTTTGTCTCCATGGGCTAAAGATTGGACTCACACCCTCAGACTGCAAAGCAAGCACTTTACAGACAGAGTTATCTTCCCAGTTGATCATGTTCTTGAATATTAGAAAATATTTCGTACATTTTCACCTCTTTCTTTCTTAGGATTTGTGCACATTTTCAAGTCAATGCCTATGTTCATTTCACCATAGCTCTTTATTCTGAATTACATTGCTGACACATGGTTTTATTGGTTAGGACATGGGTTTGTGCACATGGGCCAGAAAGTCATGATAATAATAAGCTAGCAAGATAGAAGTGTATCACTTGTGTAAGGTTCCCTCTTGATATAGCATCCCCATGACCCAGAACAGGTATAAGATTTTGCTCCACTGTACCAAGCGTGGCTGCCCACGTGGCCCACTAGATTTTACCACTGTATCTGTAATTCTGGAGGCTGGGTAGGGAACCATGTGCAAGGTGAACACTTCTGCTTCTTTTCCATTGTCTAGAATAGAACTTTCTTTTTGATTAAGAAACTCTTGGGGCTGGGGAGCTGGCTCAGTGGGTAAGAGCACTTGCTATACAAGTGTGAACCCCTGAGTTCAATCCTCAGCACCCACATAAAATGACTGCATATGTCTGTAATCCCAGTTCTGAGCAGGGCAGGAATAGGAGGATTGCTGAGGCTCCCTGGTCAGCCAGTCTAAAAAACCCAGTGAGCTGCAGGTTCAGTGAGGGAACTCGATTCAGGGAAAAAGGATGGAAGAATGACAGAGTAGGACACAGTACTTCCTCCTCTGGCTTCTGCATGTGCATGTTGTGTGCGTGTGTCTTCACATGTGCACATGTGTATATCACATGCACACACCCCGACAATGAAAAAAATAATGGAACTGCTTATACACCTTCTATTAAAATATTTATAAAATTCTTAAAGGTGATTTATTTATTGATTTATTTGAGAGGGAGAGAGTGTGAAAGATAGAAAATGGACATGTTGGGCCTCTTGCCCTTGCAAACAAGTCCAGATACCTGCTCCAATTTGTGTGTCTGGCTTTATGGCAGAATTGAACCTGGTCCTGCAGGCTTTGCAAGCAAACACCTTCAGCCCCTGAGCCATCTTCCCAACCCTATAAACTCTTCATATATTTTTCAATGACTACTAAATGTTATCAATAGATTTGATGATACTTCTGCATGTGGCCACAACTGGGGGAAAGATAAACTGGCAAAATCTTTTTCATTCTGGGTAATCACATCCCTGACTAAAACTTTAATTACTAGAATGGAAAGGGAAATGACTTGTTGTAATGCTTAAGACTGTCACTTCATAAATGTGATTCCTCCCTAGGCTATGAAGATACCATGTTCCTAGACCTGGTGTTCTCAGTTCTTAGAATATTAGACACTGTATATGTCCATCCTCTTTTCTCAGTGAGCAAGAGGGTATTAAGTCATTAACAACACAGCACAAAGTAAAATTACACTAGAAGCTTGTGAAAAGCCAGACGGAAGCTTTCATTTTCTCATAATTTTATTACAAGTTAAAAAAATGTGCCATGCCAATTCCTTTACCATTTAGATCCAACTATTATTTATTTATTTATTTATTTATTTATTTATTTATTTATTTATTTATTTATTTATTTATTTATTTATTGTTTTGGGAGTGAAGACTGGGCTTTAAACAAGGAAGCAGAAATATAATAGGAAGCCCAAATCTGACTCTCTAATAGTGGATCTGCAGCTGCCGGAACTGTAAATACATCTGTTTTTTGTGCTGGTTGGAACAACGAAGTATCTGTTATGGTTTGAAATAAATTCTAGCATTCTCCTCTGGGAATAGCAGATCATTTCCCAAACCTCAGGTATCTTATACCACAGATTTGCTAGGCTCTAGTTAACTAAAACAACATTGAAATGTCGTTTCTTTTGTTTGGTTTGTATAAGCAAGCATAGAGAAGTCAACAATATCTTAATTACAGGGATAGGTGGCAGGTGTACTAGTGACATGGGTTATTGATGGACTCACTGCAGAACATCCCACATTATTTCCAGTAATCACATAGTAGTATGCCGAGGACAGGGCACATGGCTTGAGTCACTGCTGTGACATCTCCTTACAAAAGGAACACGTCCCCTGAGGTTGTTCGTACCAGCGGAGAGCCAGAGGAGATGGGGGGAGGGGGACCCTCACAAAGAAGAATGCTTCATGGTCCTTGTGGAAAAATACTATTTCCCCCCATTTTAGAGAAATCCAAATGGGAAAGTGCCTATTGGTTTTCAGATGACTGTGTTTAGGGGACCATTATTCTCAGCAAGGGGCTGAGAAACAGTAAGGAGTCCTAACTGGATTCAGATTACAGATCTCCTCCCAGAGCTGGGAGTGAGCTCAGCCTTCTGAGGTTGTCAAAATGGAAGTAGAAATACCTGTGAGCATTAACTGCGTAGGGAATATGAGTACCTGTCATATGACAATTACTTCACAATGATGGATTCCTTTGTCTAATTTTATCTACTTGAATCAAGGGGTCCTGTGACTAATCATGTGACATATGACGAACACCAAGGCTTTGCAAATGCTTTAGTCAACAGATAAATATAGAGTTTTGAAACAAATCTCTTTATATTTGTGTAGGGGGCAGGGTTTGTGCATATGTACCATGGTCTGCGCTTGAAGGTCTCAGGACAACCTTGGAGTGTTTCTTCTCACCTTCCCGCTTTGAGACTAGCATTTCTCATTATTATCACTCCATGTGCCAATCTGGCTGGTCCCGGAGTTTGCCAATTCTCTGGTTTCTTCCCCCATTGCCCCAAGTGCGTTGGCATGACAGATACTGTCCAAGACTGCATCTGACTTTACGTGTCTGCTGGGGAACCAACCTTGGGTTGGCAGGCTTGAAAGTCAGTTGGATTCAAGTCGGAGGGAAGGACCTGAGTTCTGAGATGTTCCTGGGAGGGTTGATGGGGACAGCTTGCAGCTCCATTCCCTGAGGACCATTTACAATGGCCCCTGACTCTTCCTCAGCAGACCAGAGCTTGGAGTACTAACCTAATCATGTGATAGGAAGAGCCCTTGGTAGCACCAGCCGAGCCCAGACCTGGTCACTGCTGAGAGGAATTTGGATGAGAATGTGCTTTCAGGCTGTGGGTGAGGACAAAGTGGGTTTAACTTCAGGTTAAAGCCAAAATAATGGGGTGCTCCTTTGGTAACACTTTGGATTCATATGTCAGCTGCTTTCCACAGTTCTTTGCCTTTTCAGAGAGAATCATCTTTGCAATCCTTCTTGGCACCCGTTTGTATTCACCTGCTTGTCTGTGCAACCAATATATGCTGATAATGTGTATTTTATAGGTCATTCAACAACGTATTTGGGTTCTTTTGGTCTCCAAGGTAGTATACCTAAACATAATATGTTAACTATGCCACTCAATTTTATTCCTATGGAAAACACGTTCGATATACATTTCCCTGCAATTTAATGTTCTCGGAGCATATTTGTGATGGAGCATGCTTCTTTATGTTGACATATTGTTCATTGGGTTTCATTAGTCAGACACTATGCCACATCACATATGGAACATGAGGAAAAGTGACATTAATGACAATCTGGTGACATTCAGTACTATGCAACACATCAGGTTAAAAATAAAACAGGGGGGGAAAATCTTCTAGTAAGGTCTTTGACTTTTTCTTTTCTTTTCTTTAGGAGAAGGAACTGCTGTGTTTGGATCAGGCGTTAATTATTACTGGCAAGGCTTTGTGGGTAACTACTGATGCAGAGATCCAACCGCCCCTGCGTCTGTAGGTGGAAGGGAAGGGAGAGGAGGATTTTTTGCTGAAGCGTTCGTCACATTTTAAGTCTCCAATTGTCCAAAGCATTCAATTATAACACTTCATCCCGTGCCTGTCGGCTTGTCTGGGGCTCAGCTCCAGGCTGTGGGTGCAGATGAGATGGAGAACATCCTGTACACAGGCAAACAGGACTGACTGAGGAATTTGAGGGCCAAGCACTGATTCCAGTGAAGTCACAGAAAGCACAGGCTGTCTTTGAGGTATAGCTATAATGTCCTGTGACCAGTGAGGAAAGCTCATGGGCCCTCGAGACCTCTCATGAGGACTGGGTATTGGGGGTGAGTGGGTGGTGGTGGGGAGAACAGGAGAAGCAGTCAGGGGTCAGGACCTTCTGTAATGTCTTCTCCACAAAGAGAACATTTCCCCAAGTCCTGTAAGTCTTATCCTTGACTTTTTCCTCTATCAGAAGAGCTCCTGAGTTCATATAGACATGACAGTCCAAAGATATTTTGTGTGAAAAACACCAAAGTGTGGCTAACTGAAGACTGGGAAGTAAGTGTAGAAATGGAATAATATATTCTCAATATGTTAACCATTTCATTTATCAGAGTTTTTTAAATGCAGAAACCAATTAAGCTCTTCATTGAAAAATATAAATATATTATAATTTCCTATGGTTTAAATCCATGCATGTTTCTTATGGCATGATCTCTGTAATGTTTAAACAGAATGCAGTCTGGATTGAAACTGAAGACAACCACATTGGTCATTCTGCCTTCCAGCTTTTATTATATTGTTCACCACCAAGGAAAACCTCAGAGCCTTCCCTGTCTCCTTTACTGTGTGGGGAGGATGGAACCTTCTGCCTCGTCATCCCCTCTGTCTTCCTTCAGAGAACATGACATCCAAAACTGGCCTGCATGTGTCGGGCAAATAACCACCATACATTTCCCTATAGGTGCTCATCTATGCTTTCCTCTTCTCTTTAAGGTTACTTTCTGGAATAAATATCAGCTGATAAAGGGCCAGTAGAGTTAGTTCAAAGTCATGCCTGTGTCTAAGATTTGGTTGTTTGTTTCACATCAGTTTTCTATCCACAACACTACAGGAACTGTACTGACCCTTATCAGGAGTGGTGGGTTTTTCAGGCTGGAACAATATGGAATTTAATTAAGTTTGTGTAGAGAACAGAATTTGTTTAGTTTAATGTGTGGATACCAGAGGAAACCCTCAGTCATTGTTCCTTAGAAAACACTATCCACTTTTTAAAAAAAAACTCACCAGAAAGGCTAAATTGATTGGCCATCTTCCAGGGTCTGGGGTCACAAGTGTGCACCATCACACCCATCATTCTTATGTGGGTACTGGCGATCAAATTCAGGGCCTCACTCTACCCACTAAGCTACCTCTCCAGCACCTCAGAGTTCTTTTTCACACAAGGGATTTATTGGAGATAAGCGAATTGCTTGCCATCCACGCACAATGATGGGAGTTAGGATCCTCAGGACTCACGTAAAAGCCAGCTGTCGTAGCCTGAACTTGGAATCCCTGTTGTGGGGACAGAGCATGGGTATGAGCTATGGAACTACATAGGAGAACATGAACGGGAAGCAAGAGGTATTGAGAACAGGTGGAGGGGCAAAAAGACTCGTGTAACATGAAGGGGGAAGCGAATCTGTGGTGAAGATTGGACGGGTGAGAGGGGGATGAAGGAAAGAGAGGGAAGGAAACCAACAACCTTCGTTTAAACAAATGCTCTAATGAAATCCAATCCTTTGTATACTAATAAGTTTTAATACATAGGACTTGTTCAAAGGTGGTTAGGTGTCTATCAAATGTGGTGGGAGGGCCAGAGGGATGGCCTGTGTAGTAAGCAGCAGGGGACCACATGCTAACCCACCATGAGGGTTCTAATGACAGCCACAGTCACTGACCCTTGGCTTCTAAGATCTCAGACTGGGAGGTCACACTCTATGAAGACCGACAACTTCAGCAACATTTTCTGCCTCTGACATGACTCACTGTTGATATTTGTAGCATGGCTGTGCTTTGCAGAGCCTGGGCTGACGTTCCTGGCTTCTTCATGGCTAAGTTGCTACTGAATGAGAATGAGGGGCAGCAAAGAGGCCGCGACTGCAGAGATCAGATGTGCTCTGTCCATCCCCAAACATGCACAGTTTCCTGCTCAGTCCTCTGGGATCCCTTTCTGTTGGTTATGGAAGGTGGTCATAATCCATGGGAAACCTTAAAAGCAGCAGGAGAGGTGATGAGATATAACTTCAGCAATTCAGGGGCTTTGTGTACTGCATAACTGACAGAAAAATAACCCCTGATGTAAAGACTTGCCTTCCTAGGTGAAGTGATTTTATTTTCTTATTATTAAAAAAGTAAGTGGTGTTTATTTCCTTCAGTTGTGCATATGTCCATTTAACCCACAAACAGATAGAGCTGTTGGTACCAGTCAGGCAATAAGATCTGTGTTCATGTAGTTTGGACATTGTAGGTGATATTGTAGTATCTTCTATTTATGTTGTAAGTCCATCCTGACCAGCAGTTCAAACTTCAATGCAGACATTGCTCAGAGTGAGAAAGAGAGGCTCTAGACCACACTCAGGTCCCCTCCTGGCTCCTTGACCCAATGCTTCCCCATGCTGAGTGTCTACAATCCATGTCCTAAATATCCACAAAGCTCCTGGAAGAAACAAATTTCTCTAAGTAGAGTATGAAAGAAAAGCCTTATCCCTCCCAAGGCCAGGATATGCTATGGACTGTGTGTGCAAAGGAAGTTAGTCCTGCTCACTGAGAGAACCAAGCCTGAGATCCTCCCACAGGGGTGGGTGTGATGCAACAAGTACGCAGCCATGAATAGCAATGTGTGAGGCTGGGGGCATGAACGGGGCACCAGTGTACTCTCCAAGGCAGAAATCTCTGTTTTGTGAGTGCTACATTCAAGCTCCTGGTAGGGGCTGACTATCAGGTGAGCTCTAAGTAAAGACCCATGAGGCGGACAAACAAGGTACAGACTAGGATTTTACTTCCATCCAGTCTATTCTAATTTCATTATTTTGGTATCACTTAATATATATCTATGAAGTCAAATGTAGCAGTATTTGTCAACTGTCTCTTCTATAGTGTTACATTAGACATTTTGGCATGAAATGGGTCTTTTCCAGTTAACAGAGACTGGGGATGACTGAAGGTGTATACTGGGAGTTTGAGGATAATTGGTTTTATTCAAATTTGCAGTGAAAAACAAGTGGAAGGAATTAGTCTTGTAAGTACTATCCAACCTTTGTAGCTTTATATTTATAAATAAAAATATGTGCTGTATCTTATATCTATAACTACATCTATCTACCTATCTATCTAAACATTTCTCTATCTATCTATCTATCTATCTATCTATCTATCTATCTATCTATCTATCTATCTATATCTATCATCTATCTATTATCTGTCTGTCTATCTATCTATCTATCTATTGATCATCTATCTATTATCTGCCTGTCTATCTATCTATCTATCTATCTATCTATCTATCTATCTATCATCTGACATCACCACCACCAACACACACCATCATCTTAGTCTGGCAGGTCTGTGTGCCTGAGAGCTGTCTGGAATGTAATTTGCCTAATGTTTGTAATGATCACTTGTGGTTTTATAAGAAACATCCCTTGGATAGATGGATGGGTACAGATGGTGGTAAGGAAGGGAGGCACTTATTTATTTTCTTCTATGCTACAGTGAATGATCTGTGTGTCGATATATCACCGTGTTTTAATTTTCTGTTTTTGTACAGCTTGGGATTTAAACAAGTGATACGGCCTATCAAAGATGCTTTGATATCTGCATGGGGCCAGGAGCTGTTGAGAGATTGGAAATAGAATGGAATGGGTGAAAATCTGCATCTTAAGCTTGCATCTTATGCAACAAGTTAAAAAAAAAACATAAAAGTGACCCAGGACAAGAAAAATTGTTGCGTAATATCATTTAAGTGAAAAATCAGAGGTGCAAAGTCACAGTTCAGTTCCTCTTTAAGAGTAACTGCCTCTATGACTTGAACTGATTAGGTCACAAGCCAAAGAATCATATTGGTGACTATACGTGCTGTGTGTGAGTGGCATTTTGTAGTGTTTTTCCATGTCTGGTTGCCCCCAAAGTCTACAGCATATATATATAAACTTTCCAGAGTTTTATATATATATATATATATATATATATATATATATATATATATATATATATATATAAACTTTCCAGAGTTTTATATATATATTATATATATATATATATATATATATTTCCAGTACCCAGGTTCATCTACTGGTTCTGAGTAGCCAACTCTCAAAAATAGCCATGTGGGAGAGAATATCCAGAGACATCGCCCCCCTCAGCAACAACACACAAAGTGAGAAGAAAGGAACACTGTCTACCTCTGGTGCAAGTTCATAACCCCTTACACTATGGACAGATCCAGTGTGCGCACAGAGGAAGGACCCCAGTGGGTAGGGGACAGAGAGGAGGGAAATGGGGACACCTTCACAAGATTTGCTCATACAATGTATATAATTATTCATAATAAAGATATTTTTTAAAAGCCAAAGTAAAAAAAAATAGTAGGATTGCACTTACGTTAAGCTTACATTGCACTCACATCGTCTGATGATTTCACTGGCAACAATACTCTTATGATGGCTAATTTCCAGCACTCAGGAAGATATCACTGACCTTAGAATTGGAAAAGGATATCTGGTCACAATAAGTCCAAGCAGGAAGAGGCATTTTACAACTACTTTATCCTCCAGAAAAAAAAAATGAAGCAGGGTCTCCCTCTGTAGCCCAGGCTTCCTGGAATTTACCTTGAGACCTCATCGTAGTCATCCTGGAAGTTCTTTGGTTGTTGTTGCTTGTGCGCATGTGTGTTTCTGTAGCGTGTGTGGCATATATATGCACGTGTATGTGCCCTTGCAGTGGGTGTCACTTGCCTGCAGTGGCCAGAGCCAGAGTGGAATGCTGAGTGCTCTCTTCTGCCTGGTCTGGTTTGGAGACAGAGTCTCTTTGGACTGATTCTGGAGCTTGCAGGTCTCTGATGAGTCTCAGGTCTCTGTTCCCTGTGGGACTGGGGTCACAGGCGTGCGTGGCCACAGCCTGCTGTTTATGGGGAGTCTGGAGTTTTGAACTCCTGCAGACTTGGTCTCCTCAGACCCTCATGCTTGCATAGGAAGTTCACTTAACCACTGAGCCATTTCTCCTGCCTGAAATACATGGAGATTAATTTTAGCAATTGTCCCTAAATCGCATGGTTTGCAGAGGAATCAATAGAAGAGCAATCAGTAAATGTTAGTGTCAGTGTGTGTGTGTGTGATGAAGTAACTCTCTTCATCGATACCATACCATGTTCAGTGCTAATCTTGACACAAGATTGAGCAAGTTTAGTAGTCTTCTTTGAAAGATTCTTGAATGAGGTGTTTCCTTCCCACCTTCATAGGTTTCGGCAATTTCAGATCTTTACCTTTGGATGTATTCATCTCGTCACTTGATTCTCCAGTTTGTCTGCCTTCATCAGTTCTTTCATACATTTTTGATTTAGTATTTATTAAAATCCTGACATCATCTTGTTTCCCTGTTCAAGATTATCAGCAGTGTTCCTCCCAGGATGAAAATGCCCTCAAACATCATCAGGGCACATGGCATTAGGAGGAGGCATTAATTCCTCATCTTAGAAGTCAGAGATGCCATCATAAGACAGTCTGTGATTCCAGCTAAGATATCAAAGGATACAAATGACCTCAACCTGGGCGCAATAGCCGATCACTACTCCTAAAGACCAAAAGGCACCGTCTAGCTCCATCATGTCTACTTTGACTATACCAACCTGGCCAGTTCAGAATTCAGAAGCCTCTGAATCATGTGAGATGAAAATGGACTGACATCATAAACATCAAGTCCAGTCTCATATATTATGGTAGACCAGTTGTCCATGCAAGACTCTGGTTTGTGGGATAACCATAGAGCCAATGAGTGTGTGTGTGTGTGTGTGTGTGTGTGGTTTTTCACTCATCATCAAAAGGAGGACCAGAATCAGTTTCACTTCACCTGGAATGAAAAGAAATACACACTCCTGGGGTTGCTTCTGGGCTAGGTGAATTTTCCTACTCTGTCACAAGGCAGCCTGAAGGAGCTGGACCTTGCAGTCATGCCAAGGTATCCGGTGGTTCCATTATATGATTAGCATGGCACTTGGGAATGATGGGCAGGAAGTAGTGAGTGTTCCATCTGTGCGTCAGAGGAGGGAGAAGTTTTACAATGCTTTTGGACCCAGTGAGGTCAGGTGGCTGGCCACTCACTGTAAGGTAAAAGAAATATATATGTTATGACATCTTTGACCTTTTTCCATTAAGAAAGAAACCACGGTTTGGAGTTGTTAAGGTTTTGAAGACAGTATGAACTATATCTGAAAATACTCTTTAGGACAATCCATCAAATAACTTAAAAGACTGACAGTTTTGAGTAGGCCCAGAGCAAGAGAGATTCCATAGCAAGTTCTCACTGCAGCCCCAGCAGCCCTGGCTCTCGGTGTAGGTAATTTTTTTTTTGCCACATGCTATTAAAATGTTTTTGGTCAATACAAATACCACGTGGACTATGGGATTTGTCCTAATGGTAGAGTAGACATCAACGGAGATCTGGGTCAACCCCATGCCAACTATAGCAAAGAACCATGGAAAAATATGCTGGTCCAAGTTCAAGAGTCTCTGGGCATTGACTATCTGACTGGCCATCAAACAGGACTGTTCATCATAAGCTGGCTGTCATCATAGTCACCACATCATAGATGGACAGTCCCAGTAAGCATTGTCACGGGAGCAATCCAGTGATGCTTCAGTGCACAGGGAGAATGGATGGAAGTTATTAATTGCAGCAATGGGAGCTATTGGTCATTCCACTAGCCTTCTTGTAAATTTCCTCCAGAAATGGCGACTAATGAACATCTTAGAGATGTCATGACATTATAAAGTGAACTTAATGTGAATGGGGTTGGGCTCTATCCCAAATTGTTGATACCTTCCTTAGATTCCTTGGTGTTCCTGTTCTGTAACTCTTCCAAATCTGGGTGCTTTTGCCTCCGTGATCATGTATTGCAAAAGTTCTTTGGAGGAGAGCCTTTGGGCTCCTGAGGTCACCTTTGTTTTGATTGCTCTAACTCCATAGGACCTTATGTTCCTTGGATGAAGAGTCCAAAAATCCAATTTCATTGCCTCTAGTTAGGATGCCCTTTAGCTAAAATCTACAGTGGGAATTATGCTGAAGCTAGATACTCCATGACTTTGTGTGAAATCACATTTCTATTTGGCCTTTTCTCATTCTGTGTCCTGCTTTCTTCTTTTTCCTTGGTTTCTCCTGGAAATACTTTCTTAATAATCACCTCCCATGAATCCTGGACTCAAGATTTGCTTCTGTAACACAGAGATCTTCTTTGTGTCTTTCTCTTCCCCAGAATGTGAGACCCTGGAGGGCTGAGATAGCATCTCATAAGTCTTGAGTTCCCATTTGCTGTGGTAGACAGTCATCAGAGTCTCAACAAATTCTTGAGTCATTTTTACAAACTTCAAACAATTATATATTTATAGATAACTTACAGGAAATGAAGTATTTGCTTACTAAAACTGAGATGTGATTTGCCTCTTTTTTGGGAAAAAAAATTATGAGAAGCAATTCTTTTTTGAGATCTTCATTTTATTTTGACATCTTCCAGCATGATTCAGAGACGACTCATTATAAAGGGTCCATCACATTCTCATCAAGGTGAGGAATGACACAAAAGGAATGCCTCATGGCAAGAAAAATTTCTTTTTAAAGTAAAGTTTGATTTTCAAAGATCTCACAGCATACAAATGAATTTCCCTTTCCACTTGGCTATCATAATATTCACAGAAAATTACAATGAAATGACTCACTCCCATCAGTCAGAAATTCATGATTTTAAGATCTCACACAATGCCTGTGATAAGATAATGTATAGGGAAAGAACATAATTGAGGTAGCAGACAGGACTCTGCCTTTGATCAAAATGACAAAACCCTCCCCCCTGAAAATATGGGGCCCATCATTTCCAATTCTCATGCCAAATGTATTTAAAAGACATATTCTTGACTCACTTTGGTTACATGATATATGTGGGCCACAGAAAGAGGAGCTGACCTTGCGAAAAATAATGGTTTTAAAAAGCAATGTGAGAAGCAAAGGGAGCAATGAACTGAAATGCATTTGGAAGAAAACGTGCCACCAGAGGTGAACAGGAGCAGATCTGTACCCTACAGAGAAGTAGCAGATAAGGAGCAATATTCATTAGAAAGACTAGTCATGGGGTTGAGCTGTATCCAAAGGTTGCCCTCCAGAGAAGCTTTGTAAAACATGATCACTGAGGCAAAAGCACCCTCATTTGGAAGAGTTACAGAACAGGAACTCCAAGGAATCTAAGGAAGGTATCAACAATCTTTTGAGGTAGCCCAGGCTGATCTGGAACCCACTCTGTAGTTCCAGGGTGACCTCACAGCAAACCTCTTAGCTCGAACTCACAGCGAACCTCTTAGCTCTGCCTCCTGAGTAAAGGAGTGAATGACTATTCCATACCTACCATGAAACTTTTTGAGTTCTGTGCCTTCTGTGCACTAGTAGGTTTCCACTTCTGGCACCCCAATTTCCTGAGTTGGCTGTTGTCACAGGATAAGTTCTGGTCATGGACTATGACAGAAGGCAGTGTGCTCCTCTAGGTTGGAACACTAATGCCTTGTAGGGCCCTTCCTCAAAATTCTCTTCCCTTCTGCCACTGTATTGGAAATGTCTGAGGTTATGGCCACTCAGTCACCCTGCATCCCCAAGGTGGGACTGCACCAACTGACTGTGGTAGCTTTGAATAAATGTCCCCCAATAGAATTTATTATGATTGTGTTTATTAAATTGTTAATTGTCTCTAGGCTTCTGGCTGGAGGAAGTGTCACTTTGGCCTGACCTCCTGGGGTCATGACACCCTTTGTAAACTGGATGCAAAATTCTAGGGATACATATGCAAAACAGCATCCAGAACCTGGGTCTGGCAGTTCTGTATTTTGTGAATTACAGTGTTACAGTGCTTGCTTGCTTGCTTCTGGAGGTGCTCTCTCTCTCTCTCTCTCTCTCTCTCTCTCTCCTTACTTCTGTGAAAGGGAGTCAGCCTTTTCCTTAACTTCCCCTGGATATATTAGTTCAATAAATACTTTCATTCCCAAAATTGTGCCTGGTTTGGAGAGTCACCCCAGTAGCATGTGGCTGACTATGACACTGACCCACCTGATAATCCACAACATGCAAACCATCAGAGTGAGAAGAAAGCATTTTCTTAGGGCATAAAGTTTAGTCAAAGAGCACAAAAATTTCAGCTACACAGGAAGGAAAATTTGTAGTGATCTACTGCATAATATGGTGACTGTAAGTAATAACAATATAATGTATCTTTTAAAATTTCTAAGAGCAGATTCTCTTACCCTTACCACGAATATAAGAAAAGTAATTCAGAGGATGGTTATCCAATTATCTTGACTTAATCATTTTTCAATATGTAAATTATTTCAAAGCAACATATTGGACTCTGTGAGTATATATAATTATTGCCATTTAATATTTAAAAAGTAAAAATATTTACAATGTTCCACTCCTGAGATAATGCTATTGTTTTATAGAATGCCACCCACCTTGCCTGATACAGAGGTGATATTTGTTTTCTACTTTCCTTCCCACCCTCCTTTTAATGTCATTTCTGCCACAGTTTTCCACTCTTATGGAGCTCTTCATGCACCCCATGACTCCAAGGAATTGTGTCATTTCCTTGGCCCACCCATTGAGAAATTCACATATCCAAGGGACTATAAGGCTTTACTTTCTGTGTCTCTCTGTGTTCTTGAAGTAGAGATGAAATTTAAAGCAAATAAATAAATAATGGACACTAAGCACTATGGAGGGACATTGGTCATCTTGAGTCCTGTGTACAGTTCTATGTCAGAGACTGTGCCAGGAACGCTAGCAGGGCCTTAGGGTGACACGCATGGGCTCCTTTGCCAGAAAGAACTAGGTATCAACCCTGTCACTGTCCATAGCTTTGGGACATTAGCAAAGAAATGTAAATTTGTCCAGCTTCAGTTTCCACATCTGCAAAATGGGATAGAATGGTTTAACATTGTGCTAGGGATCTATTAGTAAACTGGTAGAAAATGTCTTTTATTATCTTTCACTATTTTTCCCTACATACAAGCTCTTTCTTGGCTTTTTATGGTCAAAACTGAAAGGGTGTGATCATGTTTTTATTAATGAGCTCTTTGGGAATTCACTTTTCTTCTCAATGTGAGCCTCAGTAATATTCTCTAGTTTCTCAGACGTCTTCTTCTAGGAGAAGTAGGAGAACCAACCCCATGTCTCATGTCTACATCTTTGTTTTTTTCTTTCATAGAGGAGTAAATATTGGAATTTCCCAATAAACCAGGATGTTCCATTAGAGTGCTTCTTGGTTTTATACGATTCACTTGCCAGATGATGAGTTAACTGAGAATCCAGGAGGGGTGTCTGTGTGTGTGTGTGTGTGTGTGTGTGTGTGTGTGTGTGTGTGTGTGATAGTTCAATGTCTTTTCTACTTGACTGTGAAAATGAATCAGCAGAATCAATGGCAAAATCAGACCTGATTTCCATGAAAATCCAAAATTGTTATGAAGAGTTTTACCTCGGCAGGGGATGATGGAGAGAACATCACATTTTTCAGAATAGGGGTATACGTTTTTAAAAATCCAGATTTACCATCATATGCTGGTTATGTGACCTTAGTTTAGTTATAAATATTAGTTATTTTTGCATACAAAAGTAGGGAAATTATTTGTTTTATTAAATTCCAAATTTTTCCTAGGTATTGGATGATATAAGACAGAAGGATCCTATAAACATTTATACAGTGCTTATAATGTTTCTCTCTCTTGAGGGCCAGAGGATCATGGGAATTTTAACACAGCTTTATTTGGCTTGGTTCAAGTCAATTTTATGTATCAAATTTAGTCCTTTCTTTTAAAATAATCCTGTGATAGTTTCACAATTTGCATGGAAAACATTTTCCCAAGAGTTTGTAGTTTTAGAAAGAACAATTGCCCTTCACCAGTAAAATTCAAGTCCATGGGATTTTGAAAAGCCTTGCTATGTATGTGTAC
>PVHP010005642.1:0-18488 GCA_004024765.1 Zapus hudsonius
CGGGGCTACGGGGGGCGCCGCCGCGTCGGGCTCCAGCGCCCCGGGGACCGCCACGCGCTCCCCGCCGCCAACCGCGGCCGCCGCGAGCCCCCAGTGGCTGGGGCTGGGGCTGGGAGGCAGCCCCGAGTCCGGACTGTCCAGGACGCCGTCGCCCTTCTTCTTCGTGTCCACGAGCTCGGGGACATCCTGCAGGCTCAGCCGGCCCACCATGGCTGTGCGCGCGGCGGGACGGAGATCTCGCCCACGGCGCCCAGGGGAGATCGCGGGCCGGCGGGCGAGCGAGCAGAGGCGCACACGCCGGCCGGGGCCGCTGCCCTCCCTGCCCCGCAGCCCCGCAGCCCCGCAGCCCCGCAGCCCGCGCGCGCTCCGGGTCTCGCCGGCGGCCGCGCTCGGCCCCGCCCTCCGCTCCGCCCGCCCCGGGGCGGCTCAGCCCGCGCCGTCCGGCCCGGCGCCAGGGGCCGCTGCGCTCCCACCGTGCGCCGCTCGGGCTGCGCTCCGCCCGCCCGCCCCGGGGCGCCGATCGCCCCGCGCGCAGGGGGCCTCGGGCGGGGGGCCTCGTCGGTCCGGGTGGGCGCGGGGATCCGTGCGCGCTCTGGCTCTTGGGGGCGCGTTGACCCCTGGCCCTGTCCCCGCGGAGCCCCGCAGGCGCTAATATCTCCAAATCTGGCCGGCCGGAGCCGGAGCAGAGTCCCAGCCCGCGGAGGCCTCGGGGAATGAGCGAACAACTGGAAATTATTAATACTTAATGCGCTTCGTATGGCTCCGGCCGCCTGTTGGCTCGGCAAGGCTGGCTCTGGCTCTCACGTCTGCCCCGGAGGAAAGACGGCCTGCAAGTTACTCCTCTGGACTCCCAGGGGCGTCGATAATCCCCTGCCTGGTGCTCAGAGCCGGCAGGGAAGTTCTGCGGGGTGCGTGAGGGGGGAGTGGGGTGTCATACTTCAGATCTCCAACATGGTCCAGCTCAGCAAGCTGCCCACCCGCTGTTTCAGGGGCCCTCTAGTGGGGGCCACAGTTTTTCATTCACAAGAACTAGTGTCCCTTCTTAAAAATAAATGAATAAATAATAAGCAAACAAACCAGGGCTGGAGAGGTGGCTCAGCGGTTAAGGCGTTTGCCTGCAAAGCCTAACAACCCAGGTTGGATTCCCCAGGACCCACTTAAAGCCAGATACACAAAGTGGTGCATGCATCTGGAGTTTGCAGTGACAGGAAGTTCTGGTGCACCCATTTTTTCTCTCTGTCCTTCTTAAATAAAAATATTTTTTAAAACACCAAACAACCAACTAAAACCCAGACTGAGGACACCTCCTTTTCCCTTTGGTTTGACGGATAAACCCTTCTAGAGTAGGAGCTAGCTGCATGTTGGCTCCAAGGCTGGACTGTTCCCAGATTCAGGGTTATTTCTCATAGAGGCGTGAAGGATCAGCAGCTAGTATGGAGAGCTGCTGCAGTACCTTGGCGTTCTGATGGTGCCCTGCTGAGTACTGGAGCCGGGCCTCTGCCAGACCTACACAGCAGGTGCTGGCTCTGAAGTGCTTTAGCCTTTCTCTAGGACAGAGGACTTCCCAGGCTCTAGAGAAGAGGTGGGCTGTTCACTGCCCATCATGACAGCCCCATCCACATGTCTGTAAATACAATGTGTCCTGCTTGGGGCAGACCTGTTGAAAGCAGAAATGTACAGTGAGCAGATCTGCTGGCAAAGTTCAATACTCCTTCCTTTCAACCCATCACTTTCAGATAAAGAAACAGAGGGATTTGGCTTGCCCCAAATCGCAGGACTGATACAAAGCAGCTTGTTATGAACAGGAAGTCAGCATCATCGGTCCACATAAAATAAACCTGGAGTGTGCTGTGCTCTGGGAGATCATTCATTAATTCAGGGCATGTTGGAATAAATAACAAGACTGGGAAAGCTCAGGGTGCTGGGCCAGGGCCACCCCTCTACAGTGCAGACTGTTGCGAGGTGCTTGAATGGGTCCTCTTCTAGGACTTGCTAACTCTGGAGCCTGACAGGAGCCAGCATCGCTCCCCTTTGAGGGAATTCCGAAGGGCTCAGCTTATCTGGCAGAAGACCCATGGATTCATCAAAGCTAGCGGCATAATCAAGGAAGCTGCCAGCCTCAGAGGGTTCAGGTGGATCCGGGAGACACCTTTCTCGTATGCTTCTTTGGTGGCATCGGGCCCAGGATTTCACAGGGGCTTCTGGGCCCCAGGAGTAACGGCCATCAAACTTGATTCAGCTATCTCTCTGCTTGCAAATAAATAATTAATTAAAATATTTAGCCAGGCATGGTGGTGTACACCTTTCATCCCAGCACTCGGGAGGCAGAGGTAGAAGGATCACTGTCAGCTCGAAGGCAGTCAGGGACCACAGAGTGAGTGCCAGTTCATCCTGGGCTAGAGCAAGACTCTACCTTGAAAAACAAACAAAAAATGATTCAGGAAGCAGCTGATCTCCTTCCTATGAGAGTTCTGTCTGGCTCCAAGAACAACCCCTCCCAACTCCTTTAAGCAGAGACTAGGCAGGGCTTTCTTCACCAAGAGGGCAGCCTCCTGCCTCAGGACAACTGCTAAGCACCTCCCATAGTAGATGCTCATTGTCCACCAGTGCTTCCAGCTTTATGGACGTGCTCAGCATGGATGTGTGCAAAACCCAGAGGGGCTTAGAAGGGAATCCAGCCCTAGGACTGTCCATGATGGAGAAGCAGAGGTGGAGGACCCCAATCCTACACCGATTCCCCAGAATCCTTCAGACATCCCTGTCTGCTTCAGCATCTCCGGGAATGTCAGGCATTCCCGGTAGGTGAACAGAGAAGAGAGCCAGCCAACTTCAACCTGCCCAGGAAATGGAGATTTCCTTTGTAATGATCATTACCTTATAGCTCAGACCCTGGGAGCTGACTGTTTTCACAGGCCTGAGTAGTGAGCTCCAGTTGCAAACTGTGTGTGTGTGTGTGTGTGTGTGTGTGTGTGTGTGTGTGTGTGTGTGTGTGTGTGTAGATGTGCCTGACCTGTGCCTGGCATGCAAAGGCCAGAGAAAGATCTTAGATGACCTCCTCTATCACTGTTGTGTGCATTTCCCTGAGCTAGAGTCTCTCACTGAACCTGGAACTCCCCATTTGCCAGTTAGACTGGCTGACCAGAGAGCCCCCCCCACCCCCCGGCCAATCCCTTTATCTCCACCCCCTCAGCACTGGGTCACAAGCAGGCACACCAAGCTCAGCTTTTCAGATGGGTGCTGGAAATCTGTCGGCCAAGCTGTCCTGGAACTCGAGACAGTTCTGCTTCAGCCTCCCAAGTGAACCACCATACCCAGCTTCAAGTCATAGACTTACGAGAAACCTAAAGAGCCTCTCTCCCCTGACTTCTCATTATCCTATGTCTTATTCCAAATGTTTCCCAAAAGATGTTGCTCAAAAATTTTGTAAACTCGGTCGCCTTTAATCCCAGCACTAGGGAGGCAGAGTAGGAGGATCACTGTGAGTTTGAGGCCAGCCTGAGACTACAGAGTGAGTTCTGGCCTGATCCCTCAGGTCGTTTTGGAGACAGGCCTTCATTTGAGGGACAGCTGGAGTGAGTTATAGAGACCAAGCATGGCCGAGGGAGACCATGGAGCCTGCATAAAGACTGGCCTCTTCTCAAAGCTGTCTTTTCAGTGGGGTCACCATCCCTAGGCCTGGATCACAAGGACTCTGTGTCCCCATAGGACTTGGCTTCTGGCCCGAGACCTCTCCCAGCAGGGTCTCGGGAACAAAAGGTGCCTGACAAAAGATGCCAACCTCACATGGCTGGGCTCTTCTGCACTGTGGTAAGCCAATGTTCAAGTGGGAGGGAAGGCAGGGAAACAGGCGTGGGCCAGGACCCCTCGTGGCTGCGCCTTATTTTTGTGGAACAGCCTGTCTTCAGGAAAGCAAGCCAGCGAGTGGATTAAAACCCTCCTGGCTCAGGCTGCTGGTTTGTGTCCATGTCCGTGGCACCTTGCAGTCCCCAGGCCCTCAGGATTCCACAAAGCAGAAGATTTGCCTCATGGTTGAATCAGTTTCCTTCTTTCCTTCTTCCAACAACATACTTTCAAACAGAGCCAGAAGCCAGACATGGTGGAGCACACCTTTAATCCCAGCACTTGGGAGGCACGAGTAGGAGGATCACTGTGAGTTCGAGGTCAGTCTGGGCTAGAGTGAGACCCTACCTCAGAAAAAAAAGGGAGGTCTGGAGGGAATATGCATTGGTGCTGGTGGTCAGTTGGTAACCCTGAACCCCTGGAACAAACAGGTTAGCATAGAGTCAGAGGGACACCAAAGTCCCTGCTCAGTAATTTCTGAGCTAAGCAGACCTGAAGAACCAGGAAGGCTCTTTTTCTGGCCTTTCCACTTGGAGGTAACCAGCTTGGTTGCTAACCCAGAGGCCAAACTCAGCCAAAATGAAGTCAGGCCAATGTCTCCTGTGTGGGGAGCCCCACACCACCAGTTAACTCTGGCTATATTTATAGTTATATTTGTCAGCTCAGAGCTGATTCTCACAAATGCTCCTTAGCTACACCAAGAAGGACCTTCCTTGGCCTCCCCAAAATAAAACCAGATGGGGTTTTTCAAAGGACTAGGGCACATGGTCTCCTTGGAAAGGCGTCAGTGCACTTGCACTTCTTTTGGGGAACAGCTCTGTTCTGAGTAGTTAGACTGGACAAGGGCTTGCACGCTAGAAAACCAGCCCTTAGCTCTCTGAAAGGAGCTCACAGCCTTGGTTTGAGCCACTATGAGCTGGTCTTTAGCCTATGGGTCTGCGGGCAACCCTTATAACCAAACCATAATATACTCTTAGACCAAACCTTAAGAGAAACCTTATGACAGTGTTTTGTTGTTGTTGTTTTTGGTTTTTTTTTTTTTTTTTTTTTTTTTTAAATTTTTTTTTTTTTTTTTTTTTTTTTTAATTTTATTTATTCATTTTCAAGCAGAGAGAGAGAGAGAGAGAGAGAGAGAGAGAGAGAGAGAGAGCACACCAGGGCCACCACCTTGTGGGTTTTGGCCCATGTGGGTCCTGGGGAATTGAACCTGGGGCCTTAGGCACTGGAGACAAGTGCCTTAACCTCTGAGCCATTCCTCCAGTCCCTGTTTTTGGTTTTTTGAGATAGGGTCTCACTCTAGTCCAGGCTGACCTGGAATTCACTATGTAGTCTCAGGGTGGCCTCGACTCACAGCGATCCTCCTTCCTCTGACTCCCCAGTGCTGGGATCAAAGGTGTGCATCACCATGGCAGGTTACTTATTTTGGTGTGTGTGTGCATGCTTGTGTGTTGGAGTACAGGTGCACAAATGCCACAGTGCACGTGTGGTGGGAGTCAGAGGACTCCTTCGTGTGTCCGCCTTTGTCTTCCATCCTGTTTGCTTCATTTGCCAGGCTTCGCCTTGCTTTGCACCACGGCAGGCTGGGATTCCAGAAGCCCACAGCAGCAGCCAGCTCTTACGTGGGTGCTGGGGATGAGAACTTGGGGCCTCATGCTTCACAGCAAGTACTTAACCTCTTGTTTATGTCAGTAGGTCTACAATCTCTTTTAAGGTTAGAAAATCAGGCTGGAGGAGCTAGAGAGATGGCTCAGGGGTTAAGGCACTTGCCTCCAGTGCCTAAGGCCCTGGGCTCAATTCCCCAGGACCCACATAAGCCAGACACACAAGGTGGCAGCCCTGGCATCATAGACTCCTCTCTCTCATCTCTCTTGACTCTCTCTCTCTCTGTATCTCTGCTTGAAAATGAATAAATAATAAATAAAATATTTTTTTAAAAAAGAAAATCGGGCTGGAAAGATGGCTTATCGGTTAAGGCGCTTGCCTGCAAATCCTAATGGGGGGGGGGGGAGCCAGATGCACAAAGTGGTGCATCCATCTGGAGTTCGTTTGCAGTGGCTGGAGGAGGCCCTGGCATGCTCTCTCTCTCTCTCTCTCTCTCTCTCTCTCTCTCTCTCTCTCTTTCTCTCTCTCTCTCTACTTGAAAATAAATAAAAATATTAAGGAAAAAAAAGCCAGGTGTGGTGACACGTGCCTTTAATCCCAGCACTCAGGAGGCAGAGGTAGGAGGATCACCATGAGTTCAAGGCCAGCCTGGGACTACAGAGTAAATTCCAGGTCAGCTTGAGCTAGAGTGAGACCCTACCTAGAAAAAAAATATCCATTTTATCTATTTCCTCACATGTAGAAAGGATGACCATTGATTTCACAAGTGAACCAACAAAGCGTGTTCTCTTAAGAGTCTTGAGCCAAGGGAAGTCCAGGGTCTTACTCAATAGACCTTGACCAAGAAAGCGTTCTTGCGAGATACAGCACAGGTTAGGTCACATGTGGTTCTGTGCAATGCAAACTAAAGGGCGGTTTTCTGTCTCCTGGATTTCTACAGCTTCGGCTGCATCCTGTAGCCTAAGATGCAGCAAAAACCCATGGGTGAGGGAGGATATGGAGAAGCAGGTACCCACACCTCAGCAGGGGTGCGCAGAAGAGGGTTCTCAGGCAGGCGTTAGCTACCTTTCTAAATGGGCGAGTCAAAAACATACATGTCTTTTCGTCTTTTTAAGTGGGACTATTACAATTTCAGAAGAGGACCCTACAAAAATGAAATGTGAGAAGTAAACACAGCAGTTACCAAAACATTTTCACTGATGGTATATTTCCTTCCTAGAAAAAATACGTTCAAAAGTTGGGTGGGGTGGCGCACACCTTTAATCCCAGCACTCAGGAAGCAGAGGTAGGAGGATTGCCATGAGTTCAAGACCACCCTGAGACTACATAGAGCGAGACCCTACCTCAAAAAAAAGCCCAAGATGTATTGTTAAACTGGAAAAAATATAGTTAATATTGATTTTCTCTCCCCCTATAGACACAGAAAGTCTGAAAGAAGAGGATAAAGGAGGATCTTGATGTATTATTTTTAATTTTTTTATTTTTAAAAACTTTTTGATAGTTTGCATAATTATATAAATAATTAATAAATCATTATGAGTCCACCCCATCGTATCTCCTCCCCTCTCAATTAGTCTCTGTTTTGTTTCGGTGTCATCATCTTTTCCTCCCATGATGTGTAGGTATTATCAGGCACTGGGAAATCATGACTATCAAGGGTATTTTGTATCTGGAAGATTGCATTGTAAGCAGTCCTACCCTTCCTTTGGCTCTTACAATCTTTCCTCCATCTCTTCCACAATAGACCCTGAGCCCCGGGAAGTATGACAGAGATGTCCCAGTGCTGGACACTCCACTGTCATTTCTTCCCAGCACTATGGTGTCTTTTGAGTTATTGCAGTGGTCACTGCCATCTGATAAAAGAAGCTTCTCTAGACAAGAGTGAGAGTAGCATTATTATATGGGTTTGCTGATTATTATTTTTTGTTTTTGTTTTTGTTTTTTGAGGTAGGGTCTCACTCTAGCCCAGGCTGACCTGTAATTCACTATGTAGTCTCAGGGTGGCCTTGAACTCATGGTGATCCTCCTACCTCTGCCTCCCAGAGTGCTGGGATTAAAGGTGCTTGCCGCCACGTCCGGCTTATTATTTAGTTTTTTGAGTTCTTCGTAGATCCTGGATATTAATCCTCTGTCAGATGTATAGCTGGCAAAGATTTTCTCCCATTGGGTAGGTTGCCTCTTTGCTCTGTTCACAGTGTCCTTTCCTTTTGTGAGGTCCCAATTGTTGATTAGTGGTCTTAATTTCTGAGCAACTGGGGTAATGTTTTTTTTTTTTTTCTGAGGTTATGTTTTGATGTCTCGTTTTAGCACCTTGACTTGAATAGTAATATTGTACTTTAAGAAGCAAGTATTATTAGCCTTGCCTGGTAGTGCCAACTGTAATCACAGCTAGAAAGTAAACTGAGGCAGATAGATTACAAATTTGAAGCCTGCCTGGGCTATACAATGAGTTCAAGGCCATCTTGGGCAGTTTGGCAAGTCCCTGTCTCAAAATAAAAGTAAATAAGAGCTGGGTATGTAGCTCAGTGGTAGAGTTCTTGCCTAGTATACACAAGGCCTCGAGTTCACCCTCCAAGGATTTTTTGTTGTTGTTTTTTTGAGGTAGGGTCTCACTCTAGCCCAGGCTGACCTGGAATTCACTCTGTAGTCTCAGGGTGGCCTCAAACTCACGACGATCCTCCTACCTCTGCCTCCAGAGGGCTGGGATTAAAAGGCGTGCACCACCACGCCCGGCCACCCTCCAAGGATTGACCAAAAAAAAAAAAAAAAAAAAAACCTACCCAAGTATTACTACTGTAGTACTTTCTGTGGTAAAGAGAACCGAAGCAACTCACAGGAAGAAGCCCGCAGCCTGCAGCCCACAGCCCGCCAGGAGACCGAGCCTCCTCCATGACTTACTGGGGTAGCCTTTCTGCCATACTCAAAGTGTTGGGGCAACTTAGACGTTTCTTTTCTTTCTTTCCTTTTCTTCCCTCCCCCTTTTCTACTTCCTCCCCTTTTCACTTTCCTTCTTTCTTTTCCTCCATCTGCGAAATGCTGAGGTTACAAGTGCACCACCACGCCTGGCTGGCTGGAGGGTGCGGGACACCATTTACAAATGGGGACCTAGGAAAGGAGCTGAGGGGACCTGCAATGGACCCCAAGGGTCAATGACAGGCCAGCTGATGCCCTGAACTCCGAAGGCTGAGCTGGTGTTGCTCCTGTGACAAAAACAGCAGGAGAGGCCTGGACCAAGGTTGAGGGAGATGAGCCAGTAGAAGAAGGCATCAAAGGGGCCGAGTGGGAAGAGGATGACTCAGAAATGGGAGCTGGAGGGCTGGAGAGATGGCTCAGCGGTTGAGGCACTTGCCTCCAGTGCCTAAGGCCCCCGGTTCAATTCCCCAGGACCCATATAAGCCAGACACACAAGGTGGTGGCCCTGGTGCTCTCTCTCTCTGCTTGAAAAATGAATAAATAAAATATTAAAAAAAAGAAATGGGAGCTGGAAAGGTGGCTTAGGAGTTAGACACTTGCTTGTAAAGCCTGCTGGCCCAGGTTTAATTCTCAAGCCACCCACATAAGCCAGTCGAAAAGGTGGCGCATGTATTCAGTGTTCTTTGCAACAGCAAGAGGTCCTGGAGCGCCCACACGCACACATACACACAAAGAAAAAAACATAAAAATAAAATAAATTTAAAAATTAAAAACATCAGTGACCTTTAAGAGAAGTTTCTGGAAGGGGTTCAGATGGAAGCTGAACTCTACGAGGGAATACATATGGGGCTGGAGAATGTTGACATCTTATTTTAAATATTAACAAAAGCCATGAACTAGCAGGTGCTAGAGGGCAGCAGGACCCAGGAAGCGTGGGGCCTCCTGTTCACTTCTTTGATTGATTGATTGATTGATTGATTTGAGAGAGAGAGAGAGAGAGAATATGAGTGCACCAGGGCCTCTACATGGGTACTGGGGAATCAAACTTGGGCTGCCAGTCCTTGCAGGCACACCCCAGGCCCTCCTCTTCCCTTCTGCAGGCCTGAGGTGAAGACACCATGGTGAGTGAGGCAGGGAGGGTGGTCCTGAAAGCTGGGGGGGGGGGATGGGCAAAGGCTGCCTGGGTTTTGCCAGCATGGCAAGGAGTAAACAAGTGATGGAAAGACAGGAGCCTCGGTATCTTCTCTGTCAAATGAAAGACTTTGGCCCCCCTCCTCAAACCAATAAATTAACCCAACACCCACCGGACATGCCGCTTGAATTCTGAACTTCCCAACTGTAAAGTGGGGATCACTGCTGTAGGAGCAAACCCCCAGCTACTGATCCTTTGCCCAGGGGCTTCAGAGGGAGGAAGGGGACACCCTGAGGCAGCTACAGTCCCCAGGCCCATCACCTTGACCCTGGCAGCTCCTGCTAGGTTCACCCAAGGTGACAAAAGTGTGTACATATTGTCAAGCCTGTGTTTCAGGCTGAGAATGCTGGGAAGCCATGTGGGGTTTTGAAAGATGGATGACTTTTTCTCCAACCTGAGCTCCAGCCCTGCATTCCAGTCACACTGTCTTATTCTTGGAGCTTTTCCATGTCCTGGCACAGGGCCACATAGCCCAAGAGGTGACTTCGGGGTTATCGGCACAGAATCTGGGTGACAGTTCAGGTGCTATTGTGGAATGGGTGGTGCACTTCAAATAAAACAGTGCGACTTCCTGCAAAGGCTGCCCAGCCAAACCTCCTCCCGCCTTCGAGGTCAGTAAATCAGGGAGTGGAGCAGCAGCGTCCAGACTGGCCTGGGGGACATCCTCAGAGAGGTCTTCCGTGGGGAAGTGCCTCTACAAAGGCTTAATTTGAAATTTTATTTGGAGGCAGGATTTCATGTATCCCAGGCTAGCCTTGAACTTGCTGTGTAGCTGAGAATGACCTTGAGCTTCTTGAGTGCTGAGATTTCAGGTATACACCACCACACCTGATGAATGTGATTCTGGGGACCAGGGACTCCTACAAGCTAGGCAAGCACTCACTTCACCATTTGAGGTACATCCCCAGCCTCTAACTCTACTTTAAAATTTCATGTTCTGGGTTTTTAAAAATTATTTATTTATTTATTTGAGAGAGAGTGAGAAAGAGGTAGACAGAGAGAGAGAATGGGCGCACTAGGACCTCCAGCACTGCAAAGGAACTCCAGACACATGCGCCATCTTGTGCATCTGGTTTACGTGAGTAATGGGGCATTGAACTAGGGTCCTTCTGCTTTTCAGGCAAATGCCTTAACCACTAAGCAATCTCTCCAGCCCCCCCCCCTTTTTTTTGTTTTCAAGGTAGGGTCTCCCTCTAGCCCAGGCTGACCTGGAATTCACTATGTAGTCTCAGGCTGACCTTGAACTCACAGCGATCCTCCTACCTCTGCCTCCCAAGTGTTGGGATCAACAGTGTTCGCCATCATAGACGGCGGTGCCTCTGTTTAATTCGAGTATCTGTGGTTATTTGGAGCCATGCACAGTGACGAATGCCTGTTATCCCAGCAACTTGAGAGTTTGAATCTGCCTGGGTTACATAGCAAGACCAGATCTCAAAAAAAAAAAAAAAGGCAAATAAGATTAAAATACATTATATACATATATGAAATTATTAAAAATAAATGAAATAAAAACTGGAAACAACATGTGTGTAATACAAAGATTATCTGTGGTTGGAAGGAGGCTGTTCAGAGACAAAGACAAAGACTTTACAGGGCTGGGAGAGAGCCCAGTAAAGTGCCTGCAAGCATGAGGACCCCTCCATCACCAGCACCCGCATGAAACGCCAGGCATGGCCACAAACGTCTGCAACCCCAGTGCTGAGGGGTGGAGATAGGAGGATTGCTGGGGCTTGCTGGCCTGTCAGCAGAAGTGAAATGGGGGCTCCAGGTTCAGGGAGAGATTGCTCAGGAAAACAAGCCACAGTGGTGATGGAGGAGGCACCTGATGTCTTCCTTTGGCCTATGTATGCGAATACCACACACACACACACACACACACACACACACACACACACACACACACACAGTGGTTGTAATTCTAGAGCTGAGGAAGTGGAGCTAGATCTCTGGGGCTCATTGGCCAGCCAGCCTAGCCTACTTGATGACCCCCAGGTTAATGAGTGGCTCAAAGGTGGATGGGGCCAGAGGACACACACACAAAATCCTGTTTGCAAATTAAAGTGACGCATGCATCTGCAGTTTGTTTGCAGTGACTAGAGACCCTGGTGTGCCCATTCTCTCTCCCTCCTTCACCTTGAAAATAAATAAAATATTCTTTAAAAAAGAAAGGCCAGGAGTGGTGGTGCATGCCTTTAATCCCAGCACTTGGGAGGCAGAGGTAGAAGGATTACCATGAGTTCGCGGCCACCCTGAGACTACAGAGTGAATTCCAGGTCAGCCTGAGCTAGAATGAGACCCTACCTAAAAACAAACAAAAACAAACAAAATTTATTGATTTGCAGAGAGAGAGAGAGAGAGAGAGAGAGAGAGAGAGAGAGAGAGAGAGAGAGAGAGAGAGAGAGAGAATGGGCACACCAGTGCCTCCGGTTGCTGCAAATGAACTCCAGATGCATGTGCTGCTTTGTGCATCTGGCTTTACGTGCGTCCTGGGGAATTGAACCTGGGCAAGCAAGTGCCTTTAACCACTGAGAATCTCCCCAGCCTGTGTGGCATTGTTTTTGATTGATCAGATCAAATCACTTCTATTCCATGCAATGGAAACACAAAGAAAGCAGATACTAACGTTCTTTACCATCTTCCTCCCCTCCTCCTTCTCCTGTTGACTTTGGACACAGGGTGTCAGGTAGGTCAGGCTGGTCTCGAATTCGCTCTAAGCCTGATTCTCCTGCCTTCACCTTCCAAGTGCAGGTCACAGGCTTGAGCCACCACACCCTAAAATCTTTTCCACTGATTGAAATGTTTCAGTGTTCTCAGTGCTTTTCTTTAGAGATTTAAAACAGAAAGATATTAATAAAATTCTCATGTCTATTTTGTATAGCACATGTGAAATTTGGCCTCAAATGTGAAAACTACTGGTATCAGGAGCCCAGATGATGGAGCAAGGCTTCAGTCAGACCCTGGTTCTGTCCCTTACTAGCCAGATAGCTTCGGGAATGTCACTCTCTCTCCTAGCCTCCTGGTCCCACCCACAACATGGAGCTAATCACACTGACTTAACCAGGAGGGTTTTTTTTTGTTTTTGTTTTTTTGAGGTAAGGGTTTCACTGAAGCCCAGGCTGACCTGGAATTTACTATGTAGTCTCAGGGTGGGTGGCCTCGAACTCACAGAGATCCTACCTCTGTCTCACCAGTGCTGGGATTAAAGGCGCGTGCCCCATGCCCTGCCAAATTTTGTTTTATTTATTTACTATTTATTTTTCAAGATGAGGTTAAGTGCAATGTAAGGGTTACTCCACTCGTGGGTGTGTGCTGTTGGGAGCATCTCTATGTAAACTGATGTTGTCTTTTTCATTCTCCACTTGCCTGGAAAACTCCTAGGTGGGAGCTGCAGTTGGCCCTAGCCCGCACTTCCTTCCGTGAGGAAACCAAGAATGCTCTCCTGGAGCCTTAGCTTTCAGTCAACATCAAGCCAGTGGGAGGGGACAGCAAGAGATTCTTGCCACCATGTCACCCGGGACCTTGAAAAGTTGTGGCTCCCTTTGCAAGTACTTTCTTGGCATGGGAAGTGAAGGGAGGTTTGTTAAGAAGCTGTTCTTAATTTATCACTTGTTGAAAAATTACCCCAAACAGAAGAAGGCAGGGGAATTGTACAAATTCCATTTGATCACTAAGCAGACACTGCCACAGCACTTAGACTAAGTGAGAAGCATTCCTAGGAGATTCCTGGGCATTAAACACCAGGCTTTTCTTTTTGAATATTTTATTTATTTGCAAGCAGAGAGAGGAGAGACAGAGAAGGGTGAGCCAGGGGCTCCAGCCACTCCAACAGATTAGACTCGAGATGCATGCGCCATTTTATGCATCTGGCTTTACGTGGGCACCGGGGAATCAAACCTGGGTTGTTAGGCTTTGCAGGCAAGGGCCTTAACTGATGACCCCAACAGTGGGGTTTTTATTTTTTTTTCTTTGTCTTTGGTGGTGTTAACAGGTGCATCCAGGGCCTTGAACACATCACACCAGTGCTCTACCACTGAGCATATCCCCAACAGTATGGCCGTGATCCCTGGGCCCTCCTGCTTCCGCCTCCCCAGTGCTGGGATCATAGGCATGCCTACACTGTTTTTATTTTATCATTATTCTTATCACTCCACATTATCTGAGTCAGCATCTCTAAGGCAGTTGAAAGAGCTAGACAGGAACTTTGCAGCTCGCATGAGTGAGACTGAGCAGTTAAACTTCTTTGACAAGCACGTGTAAAGTAATCCAAGCAGTGTGTGGACCGCAGATTTCCCCAGTTAGGACTGCCTGTCTCTAGATAGCTTGCTTAACTGTTTTTTGGATACCGTAGGAAAAATCCCCATCAGCCCTCAAAGACAAGAGAAGACATGCAGGCAAGATTCTGTCCCTTTGAGGAGTGACTAACTGCAGAGTCTAGCCTGTGGACTAGACATTGTAGGCAAAGAACTTTTTGGAGGGAAGCCTTGAGCAATGCGGTCAAAGGAAATGTGCCCCATTTTCCACACGGGCAGCCCAGCCAGCCCCCCACCAGGAGGAGGAAGTGCTCTTCGTGTCTGCAAACGCTACGGAAACAGCAGCTGCCAGGGCAAGGGGAAAGCAGAGTAAGACTTTTAAAGATCCTGAGCAAGATGGACATCACTATCATGACCTAAAAAGGCAAAGACACCCGCCGAGGATGAAGCCAGCGCCCAGCAGCAGGAAATGTTGCCACTTGGCCATTTGATTCAGTCAGTCTAGGGAAGACGAGCCGGCCACACGAGGTTACAACACCCACTATGTCCAGACCCTGGCGGTGGCACATTAACACATTGCCCACTGTGGTCTAGAGAGCCATCCATCCACATAACCTGATCTCGAGTGACATGCAGCCTTTATTGATTCCAATTGATTATACTCTCTCTCTCTCTCTCTCTGCAGCCCCAGCTGGCCTGGAACTTACTATGTAGCTCAGGCTGGCCTCAAAATGGCAGTGATCCTCCTGTCTCTGCTCCAATGCTAAGAGGATCATTTTAATGCTGTGAGCAGGGGCTCGGGGGTCAGTGACCTGCCCGGCGTCCCGGTGCGAGGGCTTTGGTGGCAGTCTACATGCAGACTGGACGCATTCTTCAAAGGCCACTGCTCCCCAGTGCCCCCCAGGTAGGTGACAAGGCAGAGGATGGTAGGAAAATCCCCCCCCCCCAGTGCCTTTCAAAGTGGGTAATCCAAAACGTTTCTTTTCTCATGAGACTGTCTCTGGCTGCCCCCGGAAGCTGGTGAGCATGGTGGAAAGTAGGTACTATCTTCAGGCCAAACTGAAGAAAGTGCCTAAGCCGGGGGCTCCAGTAGCGCAATCGGTTAGCGCGCGGTACTTATATGAAAGTGCCTAAGCGGATTTTTCCACTGTTGAAAGAAACATCACTGCAAAATGCGCCCCCAGCTGTGAAGGAAGCAGGGTTAGCTTGCTGTGTGCAGCCACATGGGTAAGCGGTTGAGGCTGGACGAGAGGAGGGTGGAAACTCAGGGCATGGCGCCGCTCAAGCAGAAGCAGACACTTGACGCACTCGTTCGGAGGGAGGGTACCGCTGCAGCTGGACAGGCCAGTGCCCAGCGCAGGGCTGCCACGTGTTCTTGTGCGTGTCCTCCCGGGGATGCACTGCCACCTGCCTCTTCACCAGGGAGAAGGGCAGCGGTTAGGAGGGAAGCCCAAGTTCTTTCCCATGGCCCCTTCTGTTTTCTGTCAGCAGTAGGGAAGGACAGTCTAGCAAATGACATTCGGTAATGCTTTAATTAACTGCAGTATTTTGTACTCCGATATGAAGTAAGAAATCAATTCCAGATGGGCAAAACGAGAGATATTTACATAAAAGAGTTATCCTTTTATTTGGACGAAATTTAGATCTCCCAAAGGTGTAGAAATCTGAGGGCTCAAGAGGCTATTTTGATGGACAGTAGGATGGGGATGGAATTTTTATTGCAGATGTAAAATGCAATGGTTCTCTGTCGGCTCCGTGAGTCCCTCTTTCCAAAGCTAACGCTTAAATGGCCCAATGCAGTCAGTCCTGACGATTTTATTTTTAGGAATCCGACTTGGAGTAGACAAGAAGTGTGGAACACTTGCCTTCACCCTCAAGCAAGCTGGTTATTTTGAGACTTCTCTTCCTAGGGAGAGGAATGACATTTCCAGCTGTGCACTTCTGGCACGTCCCCTAGCCTTCTGCAGACAGGGAGCCAGGCAGGCTTCCTTGTCTAGCAGTGGAACATCCCACCTCAGGCAGCGGCTGGGACCTGCACTCTCTCTCTCTGATCTGCACCTAAGAGCCACTTACATGGAAGGAAAGAAGGTGCTGGTTCTTTGTCTTGCCACAGAGGATGATGATTTTTCAGGGCTGGGTTTTGAACCCAGGGTGCCATGCATACAAGGCTCTGCAAGAGAAGCTAGGGGTCAGAAAATATCTCTGGGGCTAGAGAGATGGCTCAGCAGTAAAGGTGCTTGCCTGCAAATGGAACCCAGCTAATGACGTGGGTTCCATTTCCCAGTGGCTGGAGGCCTTGGCGTGCCCATTCTGCCTCTCACTTCTCTCTCTCTCTTCACTTGCAAATAAATAAAAACAAAAATAAAATTCTGTTCTTTGTGGCTCCTGCTTTGCAGGGTTAGTCCAAAAACTCTTTCTCCAGCCTCGCCCCTCTAAGCTAGCTGTCCAGTATGTCTGTCCATCAAAGAGTTCCAGTGAATTCTTTAGTCAATAATTATTTTAACCTCAAAGTGACTTTAAAATTCTTTTTGTTTTTTAAAGAAGCTTGAGAAAGTAGGAAAAGGAATGAACACAATATGTTGGCTGAACTACAGAGCTGTCAGCTGCTTTTATCAAAGTGTGTTCCTTTATGTATGTTGTTCTGAAGTGGCAATAATAAATAAAGCTTCTGTTTGGTTCTTGGTCATGAAAACAGGAAGAACACTAATTAACATGGGGAAAGCCCAGTTCCAGGCATGGTCTGATCATCTACACAAATTTAAATTAAAGCTGCTAGCCATCAGCAAAGGTCATGTTGGTACTGGCTTAATTGCCCACTTGCTGCATCTGCCTAGAAAACCATAAAAATATTCACTTCTGGAAATGGGCACTAGGACTCCTTCAATAAAGTATAGTTCTGAGCCAGGCGTGGTGGCACATGCTTTTAATCCCAGCACTCTGGAGGCAGAGGTATAGGAGGATCACCCTGAGACTACATAGTGAATTCCAGGTCAGCCTGGGCTAGAGCGAGACCCTACCTTGGAAAATTAAAGCATATTCTTTTATTGCAACAGTTCTTAGCGGGGAGGAAACATCATAGATAGGGTTGGTGCTGTCTCTGGGGGTTGGTTACACACTGGTGATGGTTTATATGGATTGTCAACTGGACAGGACCTAGAATCACCCAGGAAATGCCTCTGGACATGCCTGTGAGGAATGATCTGGGGAGGTAAACTGAGGTAAGAAGACTCACCTTAACTGTGATGGCACCATTCCATAGGCTGGGTGTGGACTGTGAGAAGAGCTGGCTGAGCACAGGCAGTCATCACTCTCCGCCTGCTTGCTGTGGACTGATGGGCTGTAACCTCGAGCCATAAACTGAAATAAACCCTTCCTTTCTTAAGCTGCTTCTGGCCACCACAATGGGAAAGTAACTGGTATAACAAACAACAAAAAAATATTTTTTGCTTGTGAGTGGAATGTGTGGTATATGCACGTGCATGTGCCCACAGGTGCCCGATGTGCCCACCTGTGTGTTCTACTTGAGCCAGAGTCTCTAATTGATCCTGGAGTTTGTTGTTAGTTTATTTTGCTAGCTCCTCAGGTCCTTGATGCCCCACCATGGGACTAGGGACTAGGGTTACAGGTGGGCATGGCCACACCCAGCTGTTTAAGGTGGGTTCTGGAGATTTTAACTCAGACAGTCTCAGGACCCCGCAAGCCCTCGTGCTTTCCCAGGAAGTGCACTTCCCCACTGAGCCCTCTCCAGCCCTAGTGAACACAGGAAGTGCTCGGAACTCCTGAACCATCGCTCCAACCCCTCAAAATATTTTTTAAAAATGTTTATGCACTGACTCCGCCATGTGAGTAGTCCTTGTACCACTCAGTACACCAACTTATTGCTAGGTGTGGTGGTATATGTCTTAAAGCCTGAGTAGGAGCTGAAGCAAGAAAGAAACAGTTTGAAGTCAGCCTAAGCTATGAGTCCGAGATCAGCCTGGACTATATATTGAGACCCTGTCTTAAAAACGCCCAACTCTTTATGGAGTATCTGTTATATATATGAAATATATTATTAATATATCACATATATATGATAATATAATCATATATATTATATATAATTAATTATTGGTTAAAATTATATATTCTATATTAATATTAATACTAATCCTCTAGGGAGGATTCAGAGTGGGTGTAGATTACACACACATGCGTATACAAAAAGAATAAGGGACTAAACATCTTCAGATTTTGTTATCCAAGGTGGATGGGGGAAGGGGGAGTCCTGGATTCAACCCTCTGTGGATTACTGACAGACCATTGTAATCTTTAATCCAGTTTTTAAACACACACACACTGGGTCCCACTGCAGACTTACTAAGATAGTCTGCAGACATCTGCATTTTTTAAAAAGGGCCCCAGGTGAGAAACAAGTGTCTTTACAGGATACACACACAGTATTCAGTCCCCATCAAGGAGACATTTAACATAACTCCTACTGACATCTGTTGGCTCCTTGGGGATTACTGACATTGTAATAAATCAAGAAAGCAACTTTTCTGGCTGTGACCACCAACTGGGAAAAATAGCAGCTTGACATCTCAATACCATTATGGAGAGTCCAGAAAGCAGTGGGGTCTGTAAACAGAGTGACAAGAACCAGGTGCAGGGGTTCCCGGCTTCCTCAGCTCCTCCAGGTGGGTGACTGG
>PVHP010005642.1:18588-64456 GCA_004024765.1 Zapus hudsonius
TCTTTGGCCCTGAAAACTTAATTTCTGAGTATAGATAGCTCATATTCTCTCTCTCTCTCTCTCTCTCTCTCTCTCTCTCCTCTCTCTCTCTCTCTCTCTCTCTCTCTCTCTCTCTCTCTCTCTGTTTTTCATGGTAGGGTCTTGCTCTAGCCCAGGCTGACCATGTAGACTCAGGCTGGCCTAGAACTCCTCCCTCTGCCTCCTGAGTGAGTGCTGGGATTAATGGCGTGAGCCACCACGCCCTGCTTTTCTTTTTCTGATGCAGGCAGGGTCTTACTATGTAGCCCCCACTGGCCTGGAACCTCTGAGGGAGAGTTAAGGCATGCCCCCACAGCCAGTTCTGACATCCTAGTTTTTGTCCTGAGGCCTGTGTCCCCAGCTCCTTTTCCTCTTTCAGTCTCCCTGACTGGCCAACAGGTAGAAAGCCTGAACAAAGCTGTTACTAATGGTGGTCACAGCTAACTGAACCTTTGTTGCAAGTGAGCCAAGAAAATCAGGATGACTCTGTGATCTAGTACCTGCTCCCTGGAGCCAAGAGGATTCCTCCTTGCAGAGCTTTGCTGCAGAAGCTGGGGTTGGGCTGTGTCCTGCTGGGCAAGGTCAATGTTATGTTCATAGGTACCCCCACATCAGGCCTTTCTCTGAAGCAGCGCAGTGCTGTGCCTCTCTAGTGCTGCATGTGGTCTGGCACCGTGGATGCCCCAGGTGCCTCTGCAAAGTACTCTGGGTTTGCATGTGAATGAGAAAGCAAGAGGAAGATCGGATGGCACAGACCTGATTTATTCCTTCCCACAGTGGCCACAGAGAAAGCCTAGGAAAGCCCTTCCAAGAGAACATCTTGGTTTCCCTGCTCAGAAGGCAATGCCTTCCCTACAAGCAGCAGGACAGTGAAATGTACACACCAATCTGCTCTGTGACTTGTGAGGGTGAAGCAGAACCCTGTCTGTAAGTCAGCTTCAGGTCTGCCTCCAACAGCAGCCAGGACACCAGCTACCCAGGCTGGGCACATCTGCCCCCGCACAGCCTGCCTCCTCCCCCAGCAAGAGATACATAGGGCATCTTTCCTCTGGAGAGACTTGGTCAGAAGGAAACAGCAATCAACGTGGAAAAGTGCCCAGTGTCTTCAGAAAGAAAGGCTAGTATCTTGGGCTGTCACCTGCCACTTAGTTCACTCTGGGCCCAGCCAACCCCAGACAGGGTGGAGAAGGCAGTTTCTTGTTGCAGAGGTCATGACCTAAAAACAGTAGCAGAAGGAGGAAGGGGAGGAGGGAGCTGAATTCCTCAGCTCTGCCTGGGACAAAGGTGGGTAGGTGGGAGTAGACCTACAGCTGTAGGGGAGGACCATGTGGTGAGGTGACATGAATCAGTGACAAGTACACGTCAAGCAGCAGCCCGAAGACAGCAGGTGACATAGGGTTCTTTCATCTACTGCTGCCTTGGCTTCAGGGATCAAAGAGATTCTAAACCGTTTTTTTTTGTTTTGTTTTGTTTTTCGAGGTAGGGTCTCGCTCTAGTCCAGGCTGACCTGGAATTCACTATGTAGTCTCAGGGTGGCCTTGAACTCATGGCGATACTCCTACCTCTGCCTCCCAAGTGCTGGGATTAAAGGCGTGCGCCACCACGCCCGGCTCAAACCGTCTTTTTCTAACAAGAATGAAAACAGGACATGGGAGGCTATGAGAGTCATGGTGTGGTGTCTTCCAGGAAGTGGCTGCTCAGGGTCCCTGCAATGTCTATGTTCCTTACAGTCTCTTTTTAATGAGTTTCTCGAGTTTCCGGATGCGGGATGATTCCTGTTCTGGTGTTGGAGCCATCAGGGACAGGGAGCTGGTGCTCTCTGCTCCCGAGGGTGGGGCAGGGAGCCTTTGGCGCAAGAGTTCCAGCATGCTGCTCTGCTCACTCCTCTTCAGCCCCTGAGGGAAAGAGGAAGGACAGTGGTCAGGAGGTAGAGAGAGGGCACCTGCTAGCCCAGCTCTGTGCTCTGCATAAGGACCCGCCCCCCAGGACCCATGCTTGTTTCAGGGGAACTAAGTGCCTTTTGGGCAGTAGTCTGGGAGATAAAACAGAGGAAGGAAAGCAAGTAATGGGACAGAAGAGAAAGAAGGGGTGAAGAGAGAAGAATGGACCACAATTACGGAGGGAAGAATAACCCCCATCTCTTCTCTGTCCTCTGCCAGGCTGTGGCTCCCACTGGGGCAGGGAGGTCCCCAGGACACTGCCACCTATACACGTGTCCAACATCAGCCTCCAGGAAAGGCTCCCTGCAATCTGGGGTACAGGGTGAGGATAGCACCTGCATTCTAAGGCCACACTCAGGAGGAGTTACCATCCATATTCCCTGGCCCAGTGTGCCCAGTGTGGATGGGAAGTGCAGAACCAGACAGTGCTCACCTTCATGTCCAGTATCTTCTGGAAGGTTTCTGTGTTGCAGTCTGTAAGGAGTTTGATGTAGTTGTCAACAAAAACCACCAGAGGTTCATGAGGGGCCATCACCACCTATCAAGGAAGGGAATAGAAGTGGGTCCTCAGAGAGACTTCGGGGCTAAAGGGCAGGGCGTCTCTCCTCGCTTGCCAGCTGACCACAGAGGATCTGCAAGCTTCTCCTACACAGTAGTAACCCCATGCTCAGATGTTCCCTAATGGCCCATTTCAACTTATATCTAATTAGAGCAGTGTTTCTAACAGTAGCTGAATCATAACTGTTGCCTGGATTGCTTTAGTACAGACTTCTGCCCTCACCCCACCACAGAAACCTAATTCCTTCAGGGGGGCTAGGTAGGACCATCTGGGAAAACTGTTGGAGGATCTCCTTCCTGCTGGAGGCATTTCCTGTACCTACCCCCTTCTGTCTATTCCCAAGAGATAGCAAAAAGAACCAATATTCATGCGCGTTCTCACAGACAAAACTCCCAAAGCTGCGGCATTCTTTTGAAGACTTCCAATCTGGAAGTTTGTTTCACCACAGTCAATTAAACTGCCAATTAATATTCAGACAGGTGGCACTGCAACCCTTGGAGTCATTTCCATTTGGTTGTGAAATGCAATATCAGATTTTTCTTCTCCCAGCATGCCAATTTTGTTTTGAAAATTTGAGAACATACCAAAAATATGGCAAGAAGGGGCTGGAGAGATGGCTTAGCAGTTAAGGTGTTTGCCTGAAAAGCAGAAGGATCCAACTTCAATTCCCCAATACCCATGTAAAGCCAGATGCACAAGGTGGTGCATGCGTCTGGAGTTTGCAGTGGCTGGAGGCCCTGACACACCCATTCTCTTTCTCTGTGTCTGCCTCTTTTTCTCAAGTAAATAAATAAATAAATAAAATAAAGTATTTTTTTAATGGCAAGAAGCAGTTCTCTCAGAACCCTCTGTAGACATGCCCCACTACATCTCCTCCCATGAGCAAGCCAGCTGGGGAACAGAGCTATCAGGCTGCTTCCAGTTTCCCCAGGCCTTGGCTCGAGGTTTTGCAGGACCCTCATCTGGCTGTCTGAAGCCAACACTGCTGCTTTTTACTCCTGCCACTATTTAAGCCCCTCTGGGAAATGGGCCCTGGCCTCTCAGCCCTTATCAAGACAGAGTCATCTGTTTCCCACCCCTCAACCCTTCCTGACAGGCACAGGTGGAAATCAGAGGCAGATGCTGCAGGCTGTAGACACTCTCCCATCAGCACCCAAAGTACAATTTGCTGTTAAATGAGGCTTTAAAAAGGCCATTTGCTGATTAGACTCAGTTATTACAACATCTGTGCAGAGTTCACTTAAAGGTGCAGGGCATGGAAAGTCAAAAGGATTCTGGGGAAAGGAGTAAGTGACAGCTGGGCCTGAAATTCCTGCTGAGAAGCAAAGGGATTCCTGGCTTTGGCACTGATTCACAGTGACACTGCCACCTAACTCCCAGCTGGCTAAACCATTTTACAAGAGAATCCCATGACAACAAAGAATTCACTTGTCAGGAAGAATTACTGATCCCCAAGTAACTGTCTACTGCCTTTCAACAATATCAAAGAATGTGCACAGCCCTCTGGTGGGGACAAGGCAGACTCCAAGCTTTCAAAACCCAAACTCCCTGCAATAAAGGATCAAAACTGTGGCCAGCACCTTTAAACAGAATCCCAAGGAAGACACAGTCCTCACCTTGAGGATCATCTCAGCCCGGGTCATACCCTTCACGACAATCTTCGTGTAACTGGCAGGTGCCTTCCTTACCACCTGTGAGCCAATGGAAGGGAGGTCGAGGAGGACCATCTTCAGGGAGTGGGTGTCCAGCAGCAGCTGCAGGCCAAGCAAAGTGCATTACAGTTACTCACAGGACACAGTATATTCTCAATGCAGAAAATTTGCAAAATAAAAAGAATTAAAAAAAATTTGGGCTGGAGAGATAGCTCAGCAGTTAAGGCACTTGCCTCCAGTGCCTAAGGCCCTGGGTTCAATTCCCCAGGTCCCACATAAGCCAGACCCACAAGGTGGTGGCCCTGGTGCTCACTCTCTCTCTCGCTCTCTCTGCTTGAAAATGAATAAATAAAACATTTTTAAAAAATATTTATTTGAGGGCTGGAGAGATGGCTCAGCAGTTAAGGCACTTGCCTCCAGTGCCTAAGGCCCTGGGTTCAATTCCCCAGGTCCCACATAAGCCAGACCCACAAGGTGGTGACCATGGTGCACTCTCCTCTCTCTCTCTCTCTTTCTCTCTCTCTCTCTCTCTCTGCTTGAAAATGAATAAATAAAATATTTTAAAAAATATTTATTTGAGCTGGAGAAATGGCTCAGCCATTAAGGCACTTTGCTTGCAAAGCCTAACGACCCAGGTTCAATTCCCCAGTACCCACATAAAGCCAGATGCACAAAGTGGTGCATGCATCTGGAGTTCATTTGCAGTGGCTAGAGGCCTTGGTGTGCCCATTTTGTCTCTCTCTGCTTGCAAATAAATAAATAAAATATTATATATAATCATTTTTGTGAGATAGAGAGAGAGAGAGAGAGAGAGAGAGAGAGAATGAGAGAATGAGAATGGACACACCAGGGCCTCCTCCACTGCAAACTCCAGATGCATGCACCACTTTCACAGCTTTACATGGTACTGGAGAATTGAACCCAGGCCATAAGGCTTTGCAAGCAAATGCCTTTAACTACTGAGCCATCTCTCCAGCCCATAAATAGAATTTTAAAAGGAAAAAAATATTTATGATTCCCACTGTTCAGGAAAAACCACCTCAAGAAACCAATGTGAAATGTGGCATAATTTCTGTTGGTCATTATGTGTATAAAAAGCTAGACTAGGATGGGCTGGAGAGATGGCTCAGCGGTTAAGGCACTTGCCTCCAGTGCCTAAGGCCCCGGGTTCAATTCTCCAGGACCCACATAAGCCAGACCCACAAGGTGGTGGCCCTGGTGCTCTCTCTCTCTCTCTCTCTCTCTCTCTCATCTCTCTGCTTGAAAATGAATAAATAAAAAATATTAAAAAAAAAAGCTAGACTAGGAGCCGGACATGGTGGTGCACGCCTTTAATCCCAGCACTTGGGAGGCAGAGGTAGGAGGATTGCTGTGAGTTCAAGGCCACCCTGAGACTACATAGTGAATTCCAGGTAAGCCTGGACTAGAGCAAGACCCTACCTCGAAAAACAAACAAACAAACAAACAAAAAGCTAAACTAGAACCATCCTATATGTGGGGATAACTTATACCCTGGCTTTTCCAGTAAGTATACAGTTTATGCAATTTATTTCCCATATTGGCAATCTTAAATATATTATGATTTTAATGGCTACACAATACTCGATGATATGTTCTCTCTACATGTGATACTAAATAATTTTCCTACTTAATTTATTTCAAGATTTTTGTCATTAATAACAAATAGCAAGGTAGTCAGTCTTGTACATATATTCTAGGTTCACTAGTGACATTTCCTTGGAGGACAGTCTCTAGAACAGGCCAAAGCATAAGGACATTTTTAAGGTTCCCAATACACATCTGAACTCTTTTGCACGTGGAATGCACCTGCATACACCAGTGCCAGCAGCACAGGCTGCAGAGCCTCAGCACTGAGCACTGTCATGAAACACTTGCTTATTCACTAGGCCAAAGAATGTAACTCATTGTCACTATATTCTGAATTTCTCTGGGTGGGATTTAGGAGGTAGGAGACTTAAGCAAATTTAAGCACATCTAGGCAATAATCCACTTTCCCCTGTTTGTTTGTTCCAGTTCTCTTGGATGGCAATCATCTGGAAAGAGATCAACTTTCCTCATGGACCGCCACATGGACCATAGAAAGATGCCAGGAGTGCTTCTTTGCGCTTAGTCTTCACGAGATCCTGCTCTTATGAAGATATTTACTGTTCCCACTTTATAGAGAAAACATCATCAGTGCTCCCGAGGCTTCAGAACTTGCTCATCTCAGAGGCCAGGTTAGATAAGCTACATGTCGCCACGTAGTTTTGGCTTCGAGCTCCCATGGTTTCCTACTGACTCCTTGTGACCAGGGCACAGAAATGGTTGAGGATAGGGGCTGGGGTATACAATTCGGTAGTAGAACACTGCATCTATGAGGTCCTGGGTTTGATTCCCAGAACAACAAAGATGAATGCATGGATGAAAGAAATGACTGGAGCAGGGCTGGGGAGCTGGTTCAGTTGGTAAAGAGCTCGCTGTGCAAGTGTGAGACCTGAGTTCAGGTCCCGGCATGCATGTAAATGCGGGGCAGGTGTGGTGGCCTTCCTGTGATCCCACTGCTGAGGAGGCAGACAGAGGATCCCTGGGGCAAACTGGCTCCCTAGAAGAGCTGAATCAGAGAGCTCTGGGTTTAAGTGAGAGACCCTGTCTCAATAAGTAAGGTGAGATGTGACTGAGGAAGACACATGCTGTCAACCTGTGGCCTCCACATGCAAACACACTTGTGTACACATATACAAGCAAAGAAAAAAAGCCTCAAAAAATAAAAAAAAATAAAAGAAAGAAATGGCTGAAGCCACGAGGACAAGATGGTTTAGGAAAACAGAATCACAGGGCTGCCAGCACGTGACAGACACTGCTGCCACCACTAAACTCTGATGCTAGTGGTCAAGATGTCCTGGGCAAGGTTTGCTGTATCTGCTCCATTCCTCCTGGAAAACTTTCATAATTACAGCCAGCTGGCAAGGGGTGAGCTCCCGTAAAGCCCCATGCTTCTCCATGCCTTCTGCTCTTCCCTGTATTTGCTCTGGGCAGGAGAATGAATGACAAACTAATTATGAGAAACACTATTAACTTACTGGTTATGGTGATTATAACTTTGACAATGCTATATGGATTTGGGGATGGCATTGATGTCATATCCAAAATAATTCAGAAGTTTTACTCTCCAAAAGCAGTGTGGAAGGAAGGCTACTAGACAGCTGAAGAGATCAAAACCTTGCTCTTGGGTTTTACATGAAGAAATGTCATTTAAAAAGATGAGAACTGGTGTGACAGACGGAGCAGCTGTCTATGAGAAGTGAAAAGGTCCCATTTATCATGAAAATCTGCTGGTTTTACCTTGAAAACAGCCAACAGTCCACCTCCTTAAGCATGAGGCACACAGTAATTTCATGCAGGAATGTGGCTAACCAAAAGCCTAAACTTTCTAAGAAGCCACTCAACTGAGCCAGCAAAGAGCAAGGGCATTGTGGATATTTCTAAATTTCCCAAGATAAAAATTCTTACAATCCTAGTGTTTACTTTTTGAAAAGGCCATGGGCTCAAGGAGGAGTGCACTCAGCGCTGGAAAGAATGGGCTAGGCTGCTGAGGGTCTCCCCCCTCCCCAGGGCCCTATGGAACAAAGCACATGCCTCCAAAGGAACCATGCGCTGGATTTGGGCACTGCAGTCCCAGCTACCTGGGAGCCTGAGGCAAGAAGATCACTTGAGTATAGGAGTTCAAGGCCAGCCCGGGCACCATAGCAAGACCATGCCTCAAAATAAAAAATACAAATGTTTGATTCTAGGTGGATTAAAATCCAAGATAATGAAAAACGTTAAAACGTTTTAGAAGAAAATATATAGATTTATATTTATTGCTTGTGGGTGGAAAAGAACGGCAGACATGGAAAGGACTGAAAAATATACTACCCTAAAATAAAAAAAGTCTCAAAAAAAGCCAAGACTCAAACAGGGCAAAGACAAAACAGCAGAGGAAATATTGATAAGAAAATGATATGTAGAACACTATAGATTATGAAAAAGACTGGGGCTTGGTGTTTAGCTCGGAGAGGCCCTGGGCTCTATCCCTAGCACTACACAATAAATATGGCATAGATATTTCACTGGAATTCACACTCATGGTGACAAAATAAAATTAATTCAAGTACTTTGGAAATTTAGTAATATTTTCTTAATTAAAGGTATACATAGACAGCCAGGCATGCCTATAATCCTAGCACTTAAGAGGCAGAGGCAGGAGGATTGCAGCAAGTTTATGATCAGTTTGATCTATTTAACAACTTCCAGGTCAGCCATGAGTACACAGTGAGATGCAAAACCTATCATACAGCATTTTTACTTGCATCAACAAGAGAAATTTCTGTTTATTGTTTTGTATTAGTTACCTTGTGTCACATGACCAAATATGAGACAAATCACTTAAAGGAGGAAAGACATATAGCTCATGATTTCAGAGGGGACAGTCTATGGTTGCTTGACCCCATCTGCTTGGGCAAAACATGACAGAGGTGGGGTTGTGTGGTGGAGGAGTTTCCTCACCTCAGTGCAGATAAGAAGCAGAGAGAAGAGACACAGGGAGGGGTGAGGGCAAGATAAAGACTCCAACTAGACTGAAGTTTTCAGAAGCTTTCAAAATAACGCTACCAGCTAGGAACCAAGCATTTAACATGCACCTACAGAGGACATTTCAGATTCATGCAGAAAATCTTCCCTGCACCCACTGTCTGTTTGCACAAGCAAAAGACTGGAAACAACCTAACTGTCCATAAAAAGAGAATGCATCAACAAATGGTGGCATATTTATGCAATGGAAAAATGATACTGAAGTAAAAATGAGTGCACACAAATGACATAGATCAACATGAATAAATCTCAAAAAACATTAAGTTGGGGGAAAAAGCAAGAGAGGAAATGATATGTACAGTATGATTTATATAAAGCTTAGGAATAAGCAAAACATAACCACGTATCATTTGGGAATATATACACACATGAAATTCCAAAATGCACATGAGAATGTAGAAATCACAATCAGAACAGTGTTTACGTCTGGGTACAGAGAAGGGGTAACGGAAGGGGGCGTGCTCACAGGGGCTTCAGCAAATAGCTATCATGATTTACTTCAGTAAGAAAAGGTCTACGGCAAATGTGAGAACATGCACAGGTTTCACTGAGCTGAAATTTAACTTGGCCTTTTAACTTTCTAGTTAGAACTTTTACTAACTAGAAATCGTTTTCTTTCTTACTTTTTCTCTCTCTCTCTCTCTCTCTCTCTCTCTCTCTCTCTCTCATTCTTTCTTTCTTTCGTATTCTTTTTGAAGCCTGGGAAAAATTCAACTTGGTCTTCCATGCAGCAGATTTCAAGAGCCTTGTCTGTCAAAATCAAAGCCATTTCTTAGTATTTATTTGTTGGAAGGAAAAATTATTATATTTCAAAACATATGAGGATACTTCAACTTTCTCTACATTTTCTACTTCCCAGAGATACATTATATGCATAAATAATTGTGAGGTTTTAAGTGACAGGAAGAGCTTTGAGTGAACCAGATGTATTCTCTAGTGTGTTCTGTACCTTAAGGAGATAAGACACTTTCATTCTCTGGCCAGTTACAATAAAATTCGGTCTTTACTAGACAGCTGAAGAGATCAAAACCTTGCTCTTGGGTTTTACATGAAGAAATGTCATTCAAAAAGACGAGAACTGATGAGACAGACTGAGCAGCTGCCTACGAGAAGTGAAGAGAAAAGGTTCCATTTATCATGAAAATCTGCTGGTTTTACCTTGAAAACAGCTAACAGTCCACCTCCTTAAGCATGAGACACTGGGCAAGAGGTGGCCACTGCCAGGTTCTTTTGCAACTCAGAGCTGACTTTTGGGTGGTGCTGGCGGGCTGTCATTGTTGCTGGGCTGGATGTAGACTGGCCAGCAGTGGCCTGTGGAAGTTCATCCCCAGCTATGGAAAGAGGATCTGTTTTTTTTTTTTTTTTTCTTTTTCCCCTTCTTTCTTTCTTTTTTTTTTTTTTTTTGGAGAGGGTCTCACTCTGGACCCCAGGCTGACCTGGAACTTCCTATGTAGCTAGACTAATTTCAAACTATTAATCCTCTTGCCTCAGTCTTCTTGGCACTGGGATTACAGAACTGTGACATCACACTTGGCTTTAATGTTCCTTAATATTGTATACTTTCTCTGTAGAAGGTCTATACAGTTTGATTTTTTTTTCTAGTACTGGGACTTGAAGCCAGGGGCTCATGCATGCTAAATAAGCATTCTATCACTGAGTTATCTCCCCAGGTCCCTATACAGTTTTTGATAATGTTTCAAGGTAGTTAATGTTTTCTGATGTCATCGCTAATAGGATTTTTCTTTTTTTTGAGATGGGGTCTTGCCATGTTGCCCAATATAGAGACCATGTCCATCCTGCTGCTGTGGGGTTGTGATGTCTGTCTGTCTGTCTGTCTTTGCCATGCTTTCCTTGACATGATAAAACTTCCCCTCAAAACTGAAAGCTAGAAATGAACCATTACCTTCCATAAATTGCTTCTGGTTGGGTGTTTTGTCCCAACAATGAGAAAGTAACTGCTACACCACCATTTTGAGCTACAAATGGTTTCATTTAAAAAGTTTGTTTCTGAGCTGCTTATCACGGATAAATAGAAAATACATTTGCTTACTTATTTGGTAGTGCTGGGGACTGAATCCCACATGCACTGATGTACTCTACCACTGAATTATAGTGCCCAGCCCCAAGAAATAGATTTCTTTTTTTTAAATTTAATATTTTTATTTATTTGCAAGATGAGAAAGATAGGGCTGGAGAGATGGCTCAGCAGTTAAGGCACTTGCCTCCGGTGCCTAAGGCCCCGGGTTCAATTCCCCAGGACCCACATAAGCCAGACCCACAAGGTGGTGGCCCTGGTGCTCTCTCTCTCTCTCTCTCTGTATCTCTGCTTGAAAAATGAATAAATTTATTTTAAAAAAGATGAGAAAGATAGAGAGAAGAGATGACAGAATGGGCACACCAGGGCCTCCAGCTGCTGCAAACAAACTTCAGATGTATGTGCTACTTTGTGCATATGGCTTCATGTGGATACTGGGGAACTGAACTTGGGTCCTTGGGCTTTGCAGGCAAGTGCCTTAACCGCTGAGCCATCTCTCCAGCCCCAAGTAATAGATTTCTTATATGGACTGTAGTTAGATAGCAGTCTTGCTAAATTCATATTCTAATAGTTTATCTGTAGATCCTTTTCTTTTTGTAGATTTAGATATTGTCATTTACCATCACATTCTCTGTGAGTAATGCATTTGTTTTCTCTTTGTAATGTGTATACTTTTCTCATTTGGGGGGGCAGGGTCCCATGTAGCCCAAGTTAGCCTCAAACTCCCTATTCAGCCAAGGATGACCTTGAACTTCTGATCCTCCAGCTCTTCTGCCTCCCTAGTGTTCTTAGTGTTGGGATTACAGGTGTACACCACTATTCCTGGTTTTGTTGTTGTTGTTGTTGTTTGTGTGTGTGTGTGTGTGTGTGATGCTGGGGATTGAACAAGGGCCTCATGCATACTAAGCATGCATTCTATCAAATGAGCTTCATCTTTTTTCTTTCATTTAAAATATTTTAATTTTAACCTTATCATCCTAGCTAGGACTTTATGATGGCTGTTCTCTGGTTATCAATTTGAGATTTAGAATTGCCATGGAAACCAAAATCAGGTCATGTCTGTGAGAGATTTTCTAGATTAAATTAGTTGAGGTAGGAGGACATGCCCTAACTCTGGGCAGCACCAGCCATGGGCTGGGTTCGTGGACGGTATAAAAAGGAGAAAGCTAGCTCAGTACTTAGCACTCATCACTCTGCTCTGCCTCCTCACTGGGCTGAATGTGACCAGCTTTCTGCTCATGCCATGCCTTCCCTGCCATGATGAACTGTAAGCTGAAATAAATCCTTCCTCCTGTACACTGATTTTTGTCACGTATTTGATTCCAGCAACAAGAAATTGACCAGCGCAGACTTTAAGGGCAATGTGGACTAGGAATGGTAATAGTAGATATCTCACTTGTAAGAGAGAAACATTTTCTATATTTGGACAGTAGGCACAATGCTTACTGCAAGTGGTTCATGTGCTTCTCTTGCTTGTTCAGTGCTGGAGTTGGTCTTCTACGTCACAGCTGTGAATCCCCTCTGGGGTATAATTGGACCTGCCTCCTAGCTGTATGTGCACAAAGGGAGGACCTCTAGAACTGAGCGAAGGAGAGGGTGGATTCTTAGTAGAAATGATGGCTCCAAAGAAAGGATGATGTGTCAAAGGATGATGAGACAGAAAATGAGTGCAGAGGAAGGGAAGAGCTGTGCCAAAGGGGGGAAGTTCTACTACTAGGAAGGACTGTGTTCCCAGAAGAGTGGAGGAAGCTCAGTTTTTCTTAACTTAAGCCTGCAATCAGAACATCTGGAAGTCCAAGTCTGAGGTCACAGCTTGGTGGTAGAGTGCTTGCTGGCCATGTGTGAGGAGTCTGAGGGCACAGCTCAGTGGCAAGGTGCCCAGCTTCTGTTCTACCACCCTTTCCCTGCCACAATGAAGCAACTCCTTTTCTCCTATCAGCTGCTTTTTTTTTTTCCGAGGTAGGGTCTCGCTCTAGTCCAGGCTGACCTGGAATTCACTATGTAGTCTCAGGGTGGCCTTGAACTCATGGTCATACCTCTGCCTCCCAAATGCTGGGATTAAAGGCGTGCGCCACCACGCCCAGCTTCAGCTGCTTTTGGTGGGGTGTTATATCCCAGCAACATGAAGTAACTACAACAGTGTGACCCAGAAGCTGCAGTGGGTACATCAGAGGGTTGCAGAGGCTCAGTTTGGAGGTGATGGTATTACAGCATCATACCAATGTCCATAATTACTGCCACTGAGCTGTGTTCTTAAAGGTGGTTAAATAAAGGCAAGGAGTAGTGGCACAGGCCTATGATCCCAGCACTCGGGAGGCTGACGTTGGAGGATTGTTATGAGTTTGAGGCCAGCCTGGAACTAAAGTGAGTTCCAGGCCAGTCTAGGCTACAGTGAGATCCTACTTTGAAAAATCAAAAAAGTGCCCCCAAAAAGTGGTTGAGTAGTAAATCTTATGTTATATAAAATTTACCATAATTAAAAAACCATTAATAAGTAACAGACACAGAAATATTCTTTGCCAATGAGCTATATCCCTAACTCCTTAATATGGTATAATAAAGATAATACAAAGAAGGCTGCTGTGAGGATGCAAGCCTGTCATCCCAGCACTTGGGAGGCTGAGGCAGGAGGATAAAAGTCTGAAGCCAGTCCTGGGCTACATAATGAAACCTTACCACCAAAGCACAAAGGAAAAGAAAGAAACTTTACAGACACGAAGTAGACTGCTCAAAGTATTTTGGAACAAAATAAAAGATCCTGAAGGGGCTTCTGAGAGTGCCTGGTTCCGTGTCTTATTGAAGCAAGAGGACACTGAGCCCAGAGCAGGCAGGCAACTGTTCGTGACCACAGGGGTCATTAACAGTCGAGTGAGGACTGGGCTGAGTCTCTTCCCTACACGGTGCTGTTTTCTCTAGTGTAAGTTTAGGCAAATGGATTTCATTTCTGCTGTGTGCTCAGTCATAGATGACTGCAGTCGTAAGCTTAATTAATGACCCTCTAAATCCCACAAGGTCCTCTGAAAAATCACAAACTAGCAAGAAGCATTACATATACAGAAATGGTTCAATTCTGTGTGCCCTTGCAATTGCTCAAGAGGACTCTGGGGCCCAAAGATAAATAACTCACTTTATGTACTCATCATGAGGAGAATGAAGACAGGAAAAGGGGTCTCCTTTCCTAGTTCTGGCCTCACTATTGACGCATAACCTCAACTTAGGATCTGGTATCTTTGTGGCGAAGGAGGCGAGATGAGACAAAAGCTCAGCTTTGAGTTTCACTGTTTTTGCTGAAGATTGGATTAAGGCCACTCCATGGCTCCAGGCAGAATCTGTTTTCACCCATGAATATCTCTTTGTTATCTTTGTGATTTCTCAGACCCTGCTGCCTGAGTGAACTTCCAACAACCAGATGGCTTGAGTTTCAAAACCCATGCGAGGGCAAACTTTGCCCAGCTAAACCTGAACTTCATGTAGGCATCCTTTGAGGCCCACACCACCCTACAGTCCCATCCTTCATCTGCTCTAGGCAGGGCCTATGGAGGTCCACTTCTTAAATATCCACTCATTTTTGTGTTGAGGCTATGAAATAAAACTCTAGTTATAGGACTGGAGAGATGACTCAGTGGTTAAGGCACTTGCCTGCAAAGCCTAAGGACCCAGGTTCAATTCCCCAGTGCCCAAGCAAAGCCAGATGCACAAGGTGGCACATGCATCTGGAGTTCGTTTGCAGAGGCTAGAGGCCCTGGCATGCCCATTCTCTCTCTGCTTGCAAATAAATAAATTTTAAAAACTCTAGTTATAGCAGATGAGTTTCTCACCTACATCTTAAAGAAGAAATAAACATTGGCCAAACTAATACTGTTCTATAGATACCAGCTTTGGTCTGAGCTGATTGTGCTAACATTTTCTTTTGTTTTGGGACAAGGTCTTACTATGTAGCCCAGCTGACCTTGAATGCACAATCTTCCTGCCTCTGTTAGCTGAGTGATCAGATTATAGGCATGAGCTACCATTACTTTAATATTACTTTTTTAGAATCTGAGGAAAGATAAGATAAAATAGAAAAAAAAATCTGAGGAAAATAGACATGCTATAGAATTTATGTGACAGCATCAAAAATATCACCAGTAGGACCTGGGGAGATGGCTCAGTGGCTAAAGACACTTGCTTACAAGCCTGCCAGTCTGAGTTCAAGTCCCCAGCACCCACATAAGGCTGGACACAAAGTGTTGCATGTGTCTATGACCTAATGGTAGAGCCAGGAGAATCCAGAAACTCATAAGCCAGCTGGTTTGGCACATGCAAAGGCAAAACAACAAAGAGTCTGCCTCAAAAAAGAAGGTGGAAGGAGAGGACAAGCACCCAAAGGTTGTCCTCAGACCTCCACATGTGTGCTGTGACATGCACACGCCCCCTCCCCCCAAAAAAATATTTTAAGTATCCTGGGTATTGGACACTAAATCAGTGTGTGAAGCCTGGGTTAGCTACAAACTCATGAAAACATGTTCCCAGTGAGTCAGCCTTGTATTCCAGGGGGCTTCGTCAAGTCTGCAGACAGAAACATAACAGAATGAATGCCAAAGCTTCTCCCAAGCACACAGACAGATCTTGATCATTCACATCCTCTCAGATCGCACACCATGAGGAGGTGAACGGAATGGGTGCCCAATAAACATGTGGCAATGAAACCCGAGACGGCATGTTAGGGCATTACTCTTCCGCTTCCGATGGAGAGAATGAGCTCTGTGCTTCTGACATGTAAGGGCCGGGTTCCAGAATAGGGAATGCTGCAGTCAGGCGCAGCTGGGGTCTAAGTCTGTACAACCTCCCAGGGAGCTTTCCGAGACAACATCTTTAACTTCAGCTAAAGCTGGCTAGCCAGACAGCCAACGGCAAGCACCGACTGGATGTTTTCATGCAGACTGCGTGTGGAAGAGGTATTACGGAAGATGAGCAATGAAAACAGAAACAAGGTCATGTCCCTGCTCTTGGGAAGCTTAAATGACTAAGAGCTGGCATGTAAAAAGGGCTGACTATGTGCCAGACTTGTGTTAAATGTTATAGGCACTGCCATTTTTTTAAATTACTGGACTTAGTTATTTTATTTTTTTGAGGTAGGGTCTCACTCTAGCCCAGCCTGACCTGGAATTCACCAGGTAATCTCAGAGTGGCCTCGAACTCATGGCGATCCTCCTACCTCTGCCTCCTGAGTGCTGGGATTAAAGGCATGTGCCACAAAGCCCAGCTTTATTTTATTTTTGAGCAAGTGCCTTTAAGCACTGAGCAATCTTCCCAGCCCCCTATTTGATTTTATTTTTAGACTAAGTATTGCTATGTAGCACAGGCTGGCCCTACACTCACAAGTCTACCTCAGCCTCCTGACTTCTGAAATTACACACCTGTGTGCCAGCATGCCTAGCTCATGATTTTGTTTAATCTTCATAGCTACTTCATGAAACAGTACTGAACACCTGTGTTTTAGAGACGAGGGAGTGGAGTGGAGGTGCTGCAAAGCTATCTTTGGACAAGCAGGTGATGCTGCAGACACAGGAGCAGCCTCTGCCCTGTGATTTCGGAGCTGGCGTCCTGCCTTTAGGAAGGCCACCACCAACTGCAAGCTCTTGCTATTCACAGATGTTACCTACTGGCTTTGACGCTTCATGAGAGACCACAGGGCCCTAGGGCACAGGCTAACTTGCCATCTTACTGAGGCATGACTGGGGCCAGCACAGCCAAGGAGCCATGTGAGGACAGGTCACTGAGCTGTGAGAGTGGAGCTCCCACCGAGTTGCTTCATTTGGTGAAGGGCAGGACTTACAGACATGTCTTGACTTATATTATCTGCTTACATGTTGTCTACACATTCACAGAAAGAGGTCTAGAGAGGATTCTTTTGAATGAATATGAGTCATTTTGATTAGTCTATGAAATTTAAGTGGTATTTTGAAGAGGGGCTGAATATTGTTTTTCTTTTAAAAAATCACTTAAAATACTCTCTGAACTCAAACTACACAAATCTAGCTCTTCTGAAGAGACAGTAATCAGAAAGAGGTGACTTTACTATAGCATACGACTCAGATCAGGGTTGAGGGGATGGGAACTAAGAAAAGTTGGTTGTCTTTGAGATAGGGTCTTACTATGTAGCCCAGGCTGGTCTTGAACTTGGAATCCTCCTGCTTCACCTCATAAGTGCTGGGATTACAGGCATGCATCGTGACATTGTCTTGAAGCACAGAATTCAGGTGAGCAGAGGGAGCCAATCACAGGAGCGTTCTGGATAAGGTCACAATTTCTCAGGATCAATAGCTTCTCTTTGCTTGGTCTTTGCCGAGCTGCCGTGGATTCTGAACAACCAAAACCTTTGCTAGTTCTGCTACCTCTGCCATTTCTCCTCTTCTCTCCAGGCCCAGCCCTTGGAGAAGCCTTATCTGACCATCTAATCTAAAGCCATTACTCCTGCAGGCCCCTAAAATATGGTAATGATCTTCTAATTGATCTGAATTGCATAGCACCTGTCTCTACCCACTAGAATGAGAGCATCCCAAAGAAGAAACCACATCCTATTCACAGTGTAAACGCTGCACCCAGACCATGCCTGCTACTTAACATGTTCAACAACAAAAACCTAAATAAAGTCGGGTGTGGTGGCATACACCTTTAATCCCAGCACTTGGGAGGCAGAGGTAGGAGGATCACCGTGAGTTCAAGGCCACCCTGAGACTAGAGTGAATTCCAGGTCAGCCTGGGCTAGAGTGAGACCCTACCTCGAAAAACAAACAAACAAACAAAAAAGAAAACCCTAAATAAATGGGTGATTGAATTAAAAAGTTGGCAGCCAGGCATGGTGGCTCACACCTATAATCCCAGCACTTGGGAGGCCAAGGCAGGAGGATTGCCACAAGTTTAAGGACAGCCTGGGCTATAGCAACAGAGACCCTGTTTTATAAAACAAAATAAATATAAAAAAGTGACCAGGTGGTACATACAAATGAAATCAGCCATTACATTCTTCAGACTAGACCTATCTTAAGGCATGCATTGCACCTATGGCAAATGCTACAAAGCCAAGGCCCAATATGACATTGAACTCACCTGTTCTGCTCCCACCATGCTAATTGGCTTGCACTTGAAGAGGTGGGTGATGAATTTGGGAATGAAGGAGCTGTGGATAAAAAAAGAAGTGTCATGTTAGGATTATTGTCCTTCCAGCAAAAAGCTGAAGCTTTTTATCAGGCTCCATTCTCTTCCATGAGAAAACTTTCATCATGAGCTGGGGATGCACAAAGTGGTACATGCACGTATAGTTTGTTTGCAGAGGCAGGAGGCCCTGGAGAGCCCATTTTCATTATATCTCTCAAATAAATAAATAATATTGCAAGCAGAGAGAGAGAGTGAAAGAGAGAGAATGAATATGGATGCATCAGGGCCTACAGCTGCTGCAAAGGAACTCCAGATGCATATGCCACTGTGTATTTGGCTTTATGTGGATACTGGGGAATTAAACCCAGGGTCATTAGGCTGGGGGTCAGGACTCATATTTTCCTGACCTGGCCAAGGACATTTCCTCTTGGATCTTGACCTCTATCCCCTCCACTGTACTTTCAGATCCCTCAGCCCTCTAACATCTAACCTATTCATTACCCTTCATTGCTTCCAGGCCTGTTTCTCTTCACTTGAGTCTGGGACCGACCGAGGAGGTGCTCACATGAGTGCACAGTGGAGAAGTAATGCATGCACTGATAATGGAAGCTGTTACCACTTTCTGAATGTCAGTGTAGTCCCTGCTTACACAGGACTTCTCCTTTATCTTCCCAACCACCATTAAGAGACCTGTCTGATAATCTTCATTACTGAACAGAAGAGCATGAGCTTAGTGAGAGCTCGGAGTCCAGGTCTGTGGCTCAAACTTCAGGGATAACCTTGATGTATAACCAGGAAAGGCTGCTGTCGATGAAGATGTGAAGTGGAGACAACGGAGCCATGGATGGACTAGCATTCATGGACAGAAGATGAGGTTATAATGGGAAAAGAACTTGAAGTCCAGGGGTCAGATGTAGGGCAGGCTCGATGACCTGGAGGGAGTGCGAACAAGGAACTGTTTGGAAGAGTTCAATGCTAAAAACCATAGCCAGATGAGTAGTATGAGGCTGAACTCACGACTCATCACAAGTGCACACACACCTTGAAACCTGTTTCTTCACACTAATCTGTGGCTGTGTCCTTGAACGGTCTCTGTGCTAATCTACTAGGGGTGGGCTGAGGAAACATCAATGTCCCAGACACATGCCTTTGGAGAAATCCCAGCAGTCTGATGGGTAAGTGGCATCAGGACAGTGGTGGTGGCCACTGTCCTAGGCTGGGAAGGGTCTAGTCACAATCCCCACCTCTAGATTTCTAGAATCAGGCTGGGATTTTATAAGAATGTGAGGTACAACGGATTAAAACAAAAGTACTTTTTAGATTTTAGGTTAAACTTTTCCAGGCATGTGATGGTCATCCTATTCCCAGTCCACTCAATATGAACTTAGTAATAACATTAAAGGGCGCTGAGAGAATGTGAGCTTGATGCCTGGACAAGCTAAGCAATGGACTTCTTATTCACTCTAACCTTAGTGCAATCAGACCCCTGGGTGCCCACAATGGAGATTTTGAGTCACAGTCCATTTTTACGGAGACACTTCTAGCAGTGGTTACACGGAGTGTCACAATGTGATTTATCAGCAATGCTTTCAGTGCACATTAATGAGTGCCCAGAGAGGGAAGGGAATGTCAGCTCCGGTTCATTTGCTGGACTGCAAACATAAATGCTCCCTGGAGAGACCGCTGCAGCCTTCCTGACAAGGTAGAAAGTAAAGCTAACTCTACAGACACTCTGTTACTGTTGCTCCTTGGGGATTGATTTATGTCGGACAGGGGAAGTCCTAATTGAATACAAACTGGGAGAGATTTGGAGAAGACAGAAACTTGGAGTTCTGAATCACCAGTTGGGACCTGGATGAGAATAGCCCAAATACAGTAGCTTGGACAGGGCTGACCTTCCCCGAGCAACGCGCCAAAACGTGCGTCTGATAATTGGTCAGAAGAGACACCAGCCTTCATCACTTCCTGGTCTCTTGGGAATCATTGCTCTAGCCAGATGTTGATTGGCAAAGGACCAAACTACGTCCTTGCTTCAAAACCCAAGCCAGAAATGGCCACACACCAGGATGTGACAGGAAGACATGCAACTCGGTACAGCCTCCATCTACCTTGGTAATGCAGTTCCTTGACTTGCTCTTCCCAATTTCTAGAACCTTCTCAGGACCTAAGGATATCCACAAGTGGATAAATTCTGGCAGATATAGTACTAAGTACATTGGAAAAGAAGGAAGAAGAGGCTCAATTCTTTTTTTTTTTTTGGTTTTTCCAGGGAGGCTCAATTCTTAAAAAGTTTATAATCTAGCCGGGCGTGGTGGTGCATGCCTTTAATCCCAGCACTCGGGCAGAGGTAGGAGGATCTCCGTGAATTCAAGGCCACCCTGAGACTACATAGTGAATTCCAGGTCAGCCTGGGCTAGAGTGAGACCCTACCTCGAAAAAAAAAAAAAAAGTTTATAATCTAGTCAGACACAAAATGCATACACAAGATCACTGAAAAATAATTTCAATTACTCAAACACGGGTAAGGGGTGGTTATGGCTATATAATTTATAATCATATTTTTAAAAAATTATACTTTTTTTGCAAGCAGAAACACGGTGGGGGGGAAGAAGTCAGAGAGAGAATAGATGTGCCAGGGCCCCTGAACACTGCAAACAAACTCCAGACACATGTGCTTCCTTTATGTATCTGGCTTTATGTGGGTACGGGGGAATTGAACTCTGGTAGTTAGGTTTTGTAGGCAAGTGCTTTAACGGCTGAGCAATCTCTCCAGCCCCATAATCATGGTTTTTTATTTTTTTATTTTTTGTTTATTCAAGGTAGGGTCTTACTCTAGTCCAGGCTGACCTGAAACTCACTTTGTAGATCAGGCTGGCCTTGAACTGATAGTGATCCTCCTACCTCCACCTCCCGAGTGCTGGATTCAAGGTGTGCACCAACACATCTGGCAGATAATTCAAAAATAACAGGATTCTCCAACTAATGACTACTGCTGCTACTGTAGCAGTACGTGTGTGTGTGTGTGTGTGTGTGTGTGTGTGTGTGGTGTATATGCATATACCATGGTGTGCATGTGGAGGTCAGAAGACAACTTCTGGTGTCTGTCCTTTCCTTCCCCTTTGTTTGATGCATGGTCTCACTGATCACCAGGGTAGCTGTTTACCAGGCTAGCACTCATCAGGCTACCTGCCTGGTGAGCTTCTGGGGAGTCTCTTGTCTCCTTCTCTCCTTTTCCCTTCTTGTTGTAGGCACCCTGGGATTAGATGCTTATGCTATGGTGTCCAGATTTACATGGGCTCTGGGCATATGAACTCAAGTCTTCATGCTTTACCCACTGAGATACCTCCCTAGCCCCCACAGTTGCCTTTGCCATCATGATCCTTTTGGGTATAGATGAGTATTAGTTTGTTTTCAGGTACCAGAGTGAGCCCAGCTGGATGGCAGAGACACCTGCACTGGGAGCATGCTGAGTGACGTGGCATTAAAACAACTCCACTTAGTATGACAGTAGAATGATGGACTCAAGTCGTTACACATCTCAGAGAGGTGCAACACTGAGAGTGAACTCAGGTGAAGCTCAGACTGTGATAGTGTGCCTGTGTAGGTTCACCAGCTCCTATGGGGCATATGGACACAGAAGAGTCTGGGCTCTATAAGATACAGCAAACATATGAAGTCTCTGTGCCGCCTGCTCATTATGCTGGGGAACAAAAACTGCTCTAAAACAGAAGTGCCTAAATGATATGGAAACAACTCAGGGATGAGAACATTCTAGAACTTACTTTGCAAATTTAATGCAGAACTGTGTGAAGTATTTTCGGGTGGAAGCCAGGTTGTCGCGGATGATGGGGACATTCTGCTTAATGTGAAGAATGACAGAAGTGACATAGGGGCTCTGGTCACCGACGTGCTCCACATTCTGCCACTGCATCTGAAAAAAGAGACAGACCAGGCTTTAGATCCTTTGAAGGGAATAGTGTCCTCACTTACTGGGGAAAGGAAAAGGTGTGGAAATTAGGGCCCTGCTTGGCATCACATCGGTCCCTGCTGTCCTGGGGACACTGCCTGACTGAGTAAAAACAAGCATGCCCACCTCACCCTTCACAATAGAGTGGGAGGCACCTTTCCTTTTCCTGTGGGGCCCCATCATGTCTCAAACAGCCTTCCTTTCACATCTAAGTAGCCATCTTGTAAGGAACCCTCACCACCTCACTAGGCAGAGGAATGGGGACCTGTCCAAACCCACATAGGGACACCAGGAGCAGGGAATGCAGAATAGGGAGAGATGTCTACTTCCATGAAATTATAGCTTGGGAGATAAGCGAGCAGGCTGGGCAATTTAGCAGAGGGTTAACTTATACCTTTCATTCAAGTAAATGGGAGGAGTTGGATTATTTTTATTTATTTTATTATTGTTGTTGTTTGGTTGGTTTCTGGAGACAAGGTCTTATTTTTTTAAAAATATTTTTATTTATTCATTTTTAAGCAGAGAGATACAGAGAGAGAGAGAGAGAAAGAGAGAGAGAGAGAGAGAGAGAGAGAGAGAGAGAGAGAGAGAGAAAGTGAGTGTGAGGGCCACCATCTTGTGGGTCTGGTTTATGTGGGTCCTGGGAAATTGAACCTGGGGCCTTTAGGCACTGGAGGCAAGTGCCTTAACTGCTGAGCCATCTCTCCAGCCCAGACAAGGTCTTATTTTGTAGCCCAGGTTGGCATGGTATTCACTAAATAACTCAAGCTTCTCTTGAATTTAGGGCAGTTCTCCTGCCTTAGCCTCCCAAATGCTCAGATTATAGGCATGAATCACCATGCCTAACTACAAAACAACCCAGAAACAAACAAAAAGCAACAATCCCCAGCACCACATACAGCTGGACTCAAAGCTGTGCATGTGTCTGTAATCCCAAAGCGCCTACAGAAATGGAAGCAGAGTGAGGATAATTCCCAAGTGCACAGCAGCTAGTCTGGCCTTCCTTGCAGCAAACAAGAGAGAATCTGTCTCAAAGTGGAAGGAGGGGACTGACAGAGATTGTCCTCTGACCTCCACATATGCTCAGTGGCATGTGTGCACCCATCTGTGTGTGACACACACATGGTAATAATAAACACTGTGGATTTTTCCCCCTAGTCCTGGGAATTGAACCCAGGTCTTTAAGCAAGGTAGGCAAGTGCTCTACCACTAAGCTACATCCTCAGACTCATTTGAGATTCTTTCAAAGGAAGCTAGAAATGACATGTACTATGTATGAGATTTGCTTTGAAATGATCTAGAGTTAGAAGGGGCGAGGGGCAGATAACACATGCTTCGTGAAGCTGGGTATAGGAACAAGGGGCTCACTATATTGTTTTCTCTCCTTTTGAATACATTTCAAGTTCTCCATGATAAAAACATTTAAAAGCTGAGCTTGGGGGCTGAAACTTAGCAGTTAAGGCGCTTGCCTACAAAGCCTAACTACTTGGGTTTGATTCCTCAGTAGCCATGTAAAGCCAGATGCACAAAGTGGTGCATACATTTGGAGTTTGTTTGCAATGGTTAGAAGCCCTGGTGTGCCCATTCTCTCTCTCTCTCTCTCTCTCTCTCTCTCTCTCTCTCTCTCTCTCTCTCTCTCTCTCTCTCTCCTTACAAAAAACAAAATAAAACAAAAAAATCTGAGTATGTAGAGTATCATGTTCCTCAAAACTTCCAGGATTATGAGGGGATCTCAACCAAGGGAGACAGAAGATGATCTCTGAGAACATGGAAGATCATGAGGACCAGAGCAGGAAAGAGGCACAGGGACCGTGGTGGCAGCACCAGGAGAGGCGAATATCACAGCAGGACTCAAATGACCTTTGACTGGCCAAGAATAAACATAAGCTCAAGCTCCAACACTCAGGGGAGCACTGGGGGCGTGCTGTGAAAGCACAAAGAAGCAACACAGTGGGATCTCTTCTCCCTTGGGGCTACACAGGAAGACAGGTGACAGCATCTCCCAGTCTGCCACAGCTGCCAGGGAGTGGGCACTGGATCTGACGGGAGTGGGAAGGTGCTGGAGGAGCTCTGCTGAGCTGGCCAGACTGCTGGTGCAAACGTTCCCAAGCCAAACATAACCCATAGGCTCCTTTCACGGAGCAGGTCAGCAGCTCTGAGGCCTTGATGTCTCTGGCAAGAAAACACTATTTTTATAGAGCTCTTGGGGGAAGGAAAAATTTGATACTGAGAACTTGTTTAAAAGGACCCTATTGTACAGGGATGATTACAGCTCAGGGAACCTGAAAAGACACTGTTTTGCCATAATGTTTCTTAAAACCAGCAGATATTTGGATTCTGAAAGCTTTGGTTATGTGTAAACAGTATCATAGAAAAACAAGACTTCTATCTGCATTTTACACATAAGCATGGCCCAGAGACATAGAGTCTTATGTAAAATTTCAAAACCCAGGTTCCCAAACTGGACATGGGAGTGCATGCTTGTAATCCCAGCAGGCATGCAGGAAATTGAGGCAGATTAAGGATTAAGTTTGAGACCAGCTCAGGCTACATAAACAATATTCTGTCTCAAATGAAACAAGCAAAAAACTCCAAACAAGCTGGGTGTGGTGGCACATGCCTTTAATCTTAGCATTTTGGAGGCTGAGGAAGGAGGATCACCATGAGTTCAAGGCCAGCCTAGACCAACAGAGTGAATTTCTGGTAAACAAAACAAACCAAACACCCCCAAAACCCAAAACAAACAAAAAAACAAAACAAAGAAACCAAATGCAGGTTCCATATATAAAGGAGAGATTATTTTTATTTTTAACATTTATTTTATTTTTATTTTTATTTTTATTATTATTATTTGGTATTTCGAGGTAGGGTCTCACTCTAGCCCAGGCTGACCTGGAAATCACTATGTAGTCTCAGGGCGGCCTTGAACTCCTGACGATCCTCTCACCTCTGCCTCCTGAGTGCTGGGATTAAAGACATATACCACCACACCAGACCTTATTTTTACGTTTTCCATGGGTCTCACTCTGTTGCCCAACTGGTCTCAAATTCCTGAGCTCAAGTGCTCTTCTCACCTTAGCCTTGGCTGGGACTACAGGCATGCACTATCTTGCCTGCAAGGAAATTAAAAACAAAGTACTGGGAAAAAAAAATAGAAGGCAATAATAGGAAATTGTTAAAAGTGTCAATAGGCGATGCCTTCAAATTAGAGCGCCTTGATGATGTGTAAAGTTTTCCTCATTATCTATTACCTTCTTTGAGAGGCTCTTTTCCCACCTGGTTTTAAAGATTCTGGCCTTCTGATTCTCAGTGAGCTCACCGGGTGAGGCCCAAGCTGACAGGTGCTGTCAATCTGTCCTTCAGCTTCCTTTCCCAGCTCTGCAGCAAGACCTGAACTTCTGCTCAGGGCAAACACAGGACTTCATGTCCTACCTCCAGTCAACAGGAAGTTCTTCCACAGAAATGACTGGTGCCCGCCAAGCTGGCAGTATTGGACAGTTTATAAACAACTATTTCAACATTGGGCTCACCCCTCACAAAGGCCCTAAAGGGAAGTGGTGGCATGCTCTGGTCCTGGAGCATGGGCTGCGTGGCCGCTCATGTTCTCTTGGATAACTGGCGGCCGTGCCAGGCATGTCCACATGTGCCACACATGTGAAAAAATCTGATTTGCTTTCATTTTAGCCACTGGTGGCCAAGTTAAAAGAAGTACTAACAAAAGTCAAGTGAACTCATGACTTTAAATTTGAGTCAGTTTAATGATGTAAGAAAACAAAGTGTTGGAAAACAGTGAAAGTTAACATTCTTTTACTTTTTTTTTGTGGTGTTGGGAATGAAACTCAAGGCCTCTTGCATGCCAGGATAGTGTTCTAACAACTGAACTTGCAGCTCTCTGTCATCTTTTGAGGTCTTACTGCCTGGCCTGGCCTTATACTCACTGTATATCCAGAGTGGCCCTGATCCTCCCAAGACTAGCATTACTAACATGAATCACTATGCTCAGCCCCCACACACTTCTATATAGTCAGTAGTGACTCTGTCTAGACATTGCTTCAGATGGGTGATGTCTGCTCTCAGCAGTCCTAGATGACTTGGAGTTTAGATTGTAATTTAAATTGTCTAAGAAGATAGGAATGGTGATGTGTACATATTTGTAATCCCAGCACTCAGGAATCTGAGGTAGGAGGATTTTGAGTTCAAGGCCAGCCTAGTGAGACTTTGTCTTGGAAAAAAAATCAAGAGCACAAGAAATCTTATTATGGCCTCCCATGTGCATGCTGCTTTGCCTGGCCCTCACAGTTCATAGGTGACCTCATTTAGTTCTGGCAATAGTGTTACTGAAGAGCAAACTGAAATAATAGGGTTGGGACAATCAGATCTGTCTACAGCCCAAACACTATAGCAAAGTACTTGTTAGATACTTGTGGAAAAGAAAAAAAGGAAGGGGCCGGGCGTGGTGGCGCACACCTTTAATCCCAGCACTCGGGAGGCAGAGGTAGGAGGATCACTGTGAATTCGAGGCCATCCTGAGACTACATAGTGAATTCCAGGTCAGCCTGGGCTAGAGTGAGACCCTACCTCGAAACCCCCCCCCCCAAAAAAAAAGAAAAAAAGGAAGGGAAAGAAAACAAACAACTCCCACTTCACTGAGATATTTCAAGGTAAGCCCTGTTTCTCAAGGAGAAATTAATTAAATAGGCAGCGACCAAGACAGGTCTCTCAACAAAGGACAAAAACAGATTTGCACTTAAAGAACAAACATGAGACGCCATCAATAGAAATAAGACTTATTCCTAGGTAAACTTGACATATGACATTTAAAAGTTGGCCCTTTCCAACCTAGAGTTTTCGTTTTGTATCCCCCCCCACCCCCCGCATAGGTAGGATCTCGCTCTAGCGCAGGCTGACCGGAATTCACTATGGAGTCTCAGGCTGGCTTCAAACTCACAGTGATCCTCCTACCTCTGCCACCCCAGTTCTGGGATTAAAGGCGTGTGCCATCATGCCCAGCTCCTTTTGTACTTTTTGTTTGACAGTAGGAATTGAATAAGGTCAAATGCCATCTAGTATTATATAAAAAAGACATAGTCTGAAAAAATTAAAGTGCCAAGCTGGGTGTGGTAGTGCAGGCCTTGAATCCTTAAGGAAATTAAGATAGTAATGATGGAAGCCTCCAGGAGACAATGTTGCGCAGAGCTCTGCTTCTGCTGTCTAAGGTGTGTGGTCTATGTTGACACTTCCCAGGGCAGGCTGGGAGGTCATTACAGCAGCTGGGAATTTGGACAGCACAGCTCCATGGCTAGCCTACCAAGGCGAACTTGCTACATAAAGCTTTGAAAGAGGTCTCCTGAGAGACTAATTTTCCTCAACTGAAATTTTAAGTTCCCACCTATTAATTTTGGCCACTGAATTAGATACGGAGCACAGTTTCAGACATTTGGACTCTGGGAACATTTCCAGCATCTGGGGTCCAGTGTTGTGGCTTAGGCTGCTGAGCCGTCATGCAGGCACACTCTCGCTCTCTGACTCCCACAATGAGCATCTGCTTTCTTTACTGGTACCTTCTGCAGGCTCAACACTGGAGAGAGCTTTGTGTGAGGAACCAAGAGAGAAGGAATATTTACTGATTCATTTACTTATTAACTGGTGTCTTCTGTAGTCACTGTACTAGAGGAAGCCTTATGTGGCGAACCACGAGGAAAGGAATATTTATGATTCCCTACTATGTTATAGGCAATGTGACTGACATTGGTCACATGAACCACTGCTTACTATGAGATAGTAACCTGTCCAGTCATACAGGACAGGTCTAGACACTGGCTAGTCTCAGCCCACAGACTGTTCTTTCCGCTTCACTGTGTTGCTTCTTCAAAAGGACTTTCCACCTCACTGAAAACCTTTGTATGGACTTAGGGTGCAGATAACATAGCTGATGTGGGAATGGGGAGCATGAGGAAGAGGAAAAGTCAAGATGATCCAGAACAGGAAGTGAGGTAAACAAAGGGTTGAAAGAAATACATGTATGTATTGGGTGGGTGATTCAAGTAGGTCTTGAGTTCCAGCACTAGGGGGGGCTGAGATAGAAGGATCACTGTGAGTTCAAGGCTAGCCTGCACTACATCATGAGCTCCAAGTCAGACAGGTTTAGCGTAAGGCTATGCCTAAAAAAGGATATATATATATATATACATATATATATATATATATATATTCTCAATGATCTATGGGAAGGTGATTTTCTTTGAGAAAGGGTTTTGTGCAGCCCAGGCTAGCCTCAAACTCACCATGTAGCTGAGGATGACCCTGAACTGGTAAGCTGCCCATACTCTATTAAATAGCCCCCCAACTCATGTTCATGCAAAGAGCCCTCAGTAGGTCACATAAAGAGATCAATACAGAAGATAGGAAGAGGGAGGGACAAGGGAAGGTAGCAGGTGTAAATATAGTAAAAGTACATTGTATACATGTATGAAATTAGCAAAAATAAATTAAGAAATAATTTAAAAATATTTATTAAAAATTTAACGTGCTGGATGTGGAAGCATGTACCAGTTCGAGGTCAGCCTGGGAGTGCAGAGTGAGTTCCAGGGCAGCATGGGCTGCTGAAAAGTGAGAGCCTACCTCAAAAATACCAAAAACAAAACAAAACAAAAATCTCAACATTACATATAGTTTTTGATCTCTGTAACTCTGCTTTAGGTAATTAACCTAAAGTAAAGCTGTGGATGTTCAGAAAAGAAATATATACACACATAATGCTGGTCAGTGCCAGAAAATAACCTCAACTGGCAAGGAAGGGAATGGATTCCATCCATTTTAAGAGAAGCAGTAGAGGGCTGGAGAGATGGCTCAGCGGTTAAGGCACTTGCCTCCAGTGCCCAAGGCTCCCAGTTCAATTCCTAAGACCCACATAAGCCAGACCCACAAGGTAGTGGACCTGGTGCGCGCGCTCTCTCTCTCTCTCTCTCTCTCTCTCTCTCTCTCTCTCTCTCTCTCTCTCTCTCTGTATCTCTCTGCTTGAAAAATGAATAAATAAAATATTGAAAAAAATTTTAAAAAAAGAGAAGCAGTAGAGTAGATTGATATACTCATGATGACAATGTGGTCTTCTAAGTGGATGCTTGAGGAAATTATCCAGCTCTCTGAGTCTTGGAATTGAGGAGAGGAGTATAATTTATAATCTATTATTGAAAGATAATCCATGGAATGCTCGTACCATAATGCCTCATACATATTACTTCTATGGTGAATGTTAGCTATTGTCATAATTAATTTCAGAATAAATACTTTGTGCTATGGAATACTATGAAACTACTAAGAACACAACTCCAGATTAATGACACATAAAACGATTAAACCCACTAGAAGAGAAAAGCAGGTTATAAACAAGGTCTAAAGTTTGAACTTACTTATTTGTACATGTTTGTATGTGCCACAGAGTGTGTGCAGAGATCAGAGGACAACTTTCAGGTTGGCACTTTCCTGTCCACCTCATTTAAGGCAGGGTTTCTCACTCTGTTCTTCACTGGGCTCACCACAAGCTTCCAGAAAATTCTCTTGTCCCCACCTTCCATCTCACCAGTATCGCAGTGTGCTGGGATTTCAGAAGCCTGCTTCTGCTTCCAGCTTTTTATGGGGTCTGAGGCTGAACTCAGGTACTCTAGCTTGAGCAGCAAACTATCCACTGAGTTGTTTCTCCAGCCCCTGAACTTAGCTTTTGTTTTTAAATAGATCAGCATAAAAAGAAAGATGGAAAGAAACCTATTAAGTGGAATGGTGGGAAATTTTAATTTTCTTTTCTTTTAATCTGTATTTTCTAGTAATGAGGGTGATTAGCTTTGTGTGTATGTGTGTGTGTGTGTGTGTGTGTGGGGGGGTAATGGCAGGGTCTCACTCTAGGCCAGGCTAACCTGGAACTTAATCTGTAACTCCAGGCTGGCCTCAAACTCATGACGATCCTCCTATCTCTGCCTCCCGAGTGCTGGGATTAAAGGTATGTGCCACCACACTCAACTTAGATTTGCTTTTATCATAATGAAATAAAAAAATATGGAAAAAATGTGTCTTGATTACAGTGCGACATGAACTTGAAGATTTCTTTTTTTTTTTTAATTTTATTTTTCGAGGTAGGGTCTCGCTCTAGCCCAGGCTGACCTGGAATTCACTATGTAGTCTCAGGGTGGCCTTGAACTCATGGTGATCCTCCTACCTCTGCCTCCTGAGTGCTGGGATTAAAGGCGTGTGCCACCACGCCCGGCTCAAACTTGAAGATTTCTTAACCATGGCACTATGGGCCTCTGAAATAGATGTGCACGTTAATGGCTGAGGAAAATGAGCAGAGCTGAGGACTGCTCTAACTGTTTCACAATGTCTTTGGGGGATAGTAACGCAATTTCCTAAATTAGTACATGTCCACAATTCCAAGACCTAATAGAAATTACATGCCAGACTGTAAGGAAATTTAATTTATTCAATTTTTTCTGTTTTCTCTAAAATTACCATTAATGGGAAAAGCCAAGTGTGTTTGATTTTGGACAGAGACTCAGTGAGTAGTCTGGACATAGTGAAGAGGCGGCCATGGGACCAATGCTCCCTTTTAAGGAGGCATAGGTTTTTCTGTTGTTAAAGCCTACTTAAAAAAGTCTATTTTTAAGGCCATAATCGGACATACTTATTCCTAAGAATTTGCGGAATTTATATCTAAAACATAAAACTCTTCATATTTGCACCCAAATACTCCAAACAAGCCTATTCTCGAGAATCAGGAGATAATTTTATTTCTGGCTTCACTACTATAAATAGCTATATGCTTTGGGTAGCGTATGAAAAGCAAACAGGCAAGCAAACATACCAGAAGGATAGTTCATTAGCTTCCAGGGGAAAATAGACAAAGCAGGCTGGAATCCGTTCCTCTCCTGTAGGCATGTCATCATCAAGGAAAACTGACTAGGGACACCTAACATGCGACTGTGAAGGCCTGCTGAGCTGACACGCTGGTGCTGGGCACACTGACTGGCTTCCATTTCTAGGCAAGTTACTCCAGTTCATTTTATATTAGTTGCCGCTTGATTGGTTGATTGATTGATAGATACTAGGTCTAGCTACCTAAGCCAGTTTGGCCTGAAACTTGACATCCTTTTGCCTCAGCCTTTGAAGTGCTGCTGGGAACACCTAGGCCACTCCCCCCAGGAGAATAACCTGAGGGCATTGCCCAACTCCATGCATCTTGTCAAGGGAGCCTCCTCCTATCATCTCACATTCAACACAGAACTCTGATACACTTTGGCAAGCACACCTCCTATTTTTTCACTGTTCAGTATACATATCTAATTTAGCATTGGTTATTCTGGGTTTTCTCCCCAGCAGAGTATAAACTCCTTGAAGACAGCCTTGTCCAAGTACAGAGCATTCCATGGATTTCCCAAGATAATTAACAAGGCTGGCAATTTTGACAAAGCTGACTTGCTTAACTTCACAGACCTTTGCTTACATTGCAACTTGTCTGGAATGGCCTCCTAATTACAAATCATTCAAGTCTATGGACCATGTCCTGTAGCACTATTGATTACTCATATTGTCTTGAATATTGAATTCTGTACTTTTCTCACGGTACTGATTTTCTCATTGCTCCTATTACAGTTAACTTGGAATTCATCTCACATCTCTTGCTTTCCACATACTAGAACTAAGTCCCCGAGCCCTTTCCAGCCTTCTAACCCTGAGCATGTGCTACGGTACAGTCTGAGTTGGACTGTTTAACCAGCCATAAAAATTATGGAATCAGAGAAGTAATATCATTATCACAAAAGTTAAAAAGCCTAGAAGAAACTCCATGGAACAGGATGCAGGAACAAAGAGCAAAGGGTGTATGCTGAATCAATTTACTGTTGGCATGTTTATTTCCATCACATGGGTTTCATTTTGTTAGAACTCCAGAAGACCCAGACAAAAAGTGATGGCCTCCCAGCTGCTGTGTTCCCATGTCTGTGGTTTTTCTATGATATAAACAAAAGATTCTGGAGGTATGGTTAATACTTGCTGGTGTGGACCTGGAAAAGCAATGGATGGTGGGGGAGGGGGGAACCTGAGAGAGATCTACCTAATGAACTGACAGTTCATATAAGCAACACCTGGAGTGTTAAACCCGCTGCAAGTGCTATTTTACTGAAGAAGAAGAAGAAAAAAAAAACCAAACTTCCAGCCTTCCTTTTGTCAATGTGAACCTTCCTTTGGCTGGCAGGCCGCAGTGTGTGGCAGTGCAGGATGGGTGCAGCTGGGACAGATCAGGCTCAGGATGCCATTCAGGCTATTAGCAGCAGAGCTAGAGAAGGAAGCGTCACAATTATGTTGCTTACAGTGTGCTGCTGGTAGACACTGGGAACACTGGAAATTCCACCAGCTTTTACTGAAGAAGGGATCAGCTCTGAGCAGGCGCTTTGTGTCACACTTCATCATTTCCTGTGTCACTCTTTAAAACCCCGAAGCCCAAGATTTGGTTTTAATCTTACTTTTTGTTAAATATTTATAATATACTGTAAAATCTATATAAAAATTCACACCAAATGTCTGCTTACAGAACCCTGAGTCACACTGTTCCTCCTGACATGAGGGCAAGAATGAATACTCTTTGAGCACTTACTGGGTGACTGGCACAGCAGGCACCCTCCTCACGGTCCACTCTCACACTCTGGGAGGCAGCCAGCCCACCCCATTTCCCACGTGGAGGAGGCAATGAGCCTGAAAGGTTTAGTCATTCACTCAGTACTCTCAAAGGAAACTCAAGAAGAGTTAGTCAGGTCTATCTGACTACAAAGTCAGATGTTTCCTGCTGCCCTCTGCCCCAAGTGCTGCCTAGTACACCCCAAAGCCTTTCTCCAGAATTTGCAAGGATGCTCTAAGGTCCATGGCTCTAGTTTAATAGGCACCAGTAAGGGTCAAACAGTATTTTTGCTTTGTGGGCTATGAGGTCTTCATTATAATTACTCAATTATACAGTTACAGCATAAAGACAACCATGGATAATGTGATCATGGTTATGTTCTGATAGCTCAGTGGCTGAAGACACTTGCTTGTAGAGCCTTGTAGCCTTGGTTCACTCCTCAGTACCCACACAATGCCAGATACACAAAGTGGCACGTGCACCTGGAGTTCATTTGCAGAGGCAAGCATTTTCTCCTCTCTCTGCTTGCAAATAAATAAAAATAGTTTTAAAAATCCTTTATTTAGGGGCTGGAGAGATGGCTCGGTGATGAAAGTGCTTATCTGCAAAGCCTGATGACCAGGGTTTGATTGATCCCCAGTGCCCATGCAAGCCAGATGTACAAAGTGGCACATGCATCTGAAGTTCATTTGTAGCAGCTGGAGGCCCTGGTGTGTCCATTCATTCATATTCATTCTCATTCTCGCTCTCTCCTTGCAAATAAATAAAATTTAAAAAATACTTTATTTCCAAAAACAGGTGGTAGGCCATATTTGGCTCATAGGCTATTGTTCGTCAACTCCTCTACAAGGTTAACTGGACTTGAAAGTCAACAAAGAAATGTCTAATTTTAACTTCATCAACAAACATGAGAATCTTCAGTACTGTCCATATACCTAAGAAATTTACATTCTTCTTTTTGTTGGGAGGGGGTCTTTTTTTGAGATAGGTTCTCACTAAGTAGCTCAGGCTGGCCTTGAATTTGAAATCATCCTGCCTCAGCCTCTGAAGTGCTGGGGTTACAGGCATTAGTCACCACATGTAGAAAGAGTTTACATCCTTTTGGGAAGAAAAGGCATAGACAAAAATCCAAAAATAGCATTAGGAGGTGGCAGACGGTAAGGGCCAATGGAGGGGCTAGAGAGCTGAAGGTTGACGGAGGGAGGCTGATACAGTACCAGGATTTCAAAACCACAGTCTACCATCTGATCAAATCATCTAGCTTTGGCACCAGAACTCAGAAAGTCAGAAAAGCCTCTCAGTGTGCAAGAATGAAAAGTGAGTCAGAAAAGATTGCTTCAGAGCTAACAAAAATACTCATTCTGGCTAGCCCATGTTCAGGTTTCCGGTATGTGCCAGATGCTGATCAAAGACCACATCTTGGGCTGGAGAGGTTGCTCAGTGGTTAATGTGCTTGACTGCAAAGCCCAACAACCTGAGTTCAACATAAAGCCTGATGCACAAAGAAGCACATGCATCTGGAGCCTGTTTGCAGTGGCTGGAGGCCCTGGAGTGCTCATTCTCTCTCTCTTCTCTCTCTGCTTGTAAATAAATAATAAAAATATATTAAACAAAAAAAGAAAAGGCCACATCAGCTTAAGACTCACCAAACACATGGGCCCCCCATTTCATTTTCAAAGGGCCAGCAATGGCTTTAGAGGCACAGTAAAGTGAGTGCTTCGGGAACTCAGCATGGGTGGGGGTCTTTCCAGTCCTCTCTGCTACCAGTGAGTACAGAAGAGTCTGAGCACATAGCAGTCAAGGGTGGAGGGAAACCATGTCCTTCACTCTGGGTAGTCTAGTAAGAAGGCAGTTCCTAAGACCTTACCTTGCTCATGGCAGTCAGGGCAGGATCACAGGCCGCGTCCAGATCGTGAACCAACAACTGGATGCTGCTGGAGATGACCCTGCAGATCAAACATATGGCTGTGGTCACTACTCCAAACAGTGACTAGATGACTGATAGCCAAACGTTTCTGGAACCTGTGTAAAATTTAAACTCATCACTTCATCACCAAAGCTTGAGTTTCAATTAACAACATTGGAGGAGCTATTGGTGCTTTCTTCACATCCTGATCTTATACCAGTGTGTTCCCAAACTTCCAGGGCCACACCCACAACCCTCATCAAGATCTCTCACAAAAGTACCTGTTTCATAAAATAATTTATGACAGAACCAGAGGAGAAGGAGGAGAAGGAAGAAGAAATAGGTACAGTTCTGGGGAGATGGCTCAGTGGCTAAAGGCACTTGCTTTTACAACCTGCCAGCCTGAGTTCAATTCCCTAGTACTCAAGTAAAGCTAGATGCAAAAAGTGGCGTCTGTTGTTTGTTTGCAGTGGCAAGAGGCCCTGGTGTACCCATACACACTAACATATATACACAAATAAATCAGTAAATAGGGATGGAGAGATGGTTCAGCAGTCTAGGTGCATGCTTGCAAAGCCTAAAGGCCTGAGTTCAATTCCCCAGTACCCACATAAAGCCAGATGCACAGAGTGGTGCATGCATCTGGAGTTCATTTGCAGCAGCAGGAGGCTCTGGTGTGTCCCTTCTCTGTTTCTCTCTCTGCTTGCAAATAATAAATAAATATAAATAAGTTTTTTAAAAAAAGAAATTGATGGAAATAACCTTAGAATTTTGCCTTTTATTCAATAAGTGGTTAGTGAAAGGTCATCTCTACTGCAGGAACTAAGAACAGCAAAAATGCTGCCCAAGAAAGATTATTTTACTATTTGAACTTGATGGAGTTCACCCTCAGCCCACATGTGTTCTCTCTCTCTCTCTCTCTCTCTCTCTCTCTCTCTCTCTCTCGTTCTCTCTCTCTCTCTCTTTCTCAATAGTTAGAATCTAACCATCTGTTTTCTTTCTAAAACACAAGGAGATGGGCCTGGTGGGCCTGGAACCTGACCTTAAAATGGGGATAGTCAAAAGGGGATTTCTTTCTTTGTTATTCTAGCATCTGGACCATGCAATGACAAAGGCCCACCCTGCACCGTGACCGAGTACGAGCATGGCAGGTGAAACAAGAGGCAGATGCTGGTTCTTCTTTTCCATCTTAGGGGCTGCAGGAGACCCTGGAGAACTCTTAGGCTCTGTAGGAGTAAATAACCAATGCTTCCCATGAAGAAGAAAGGACAGACCTTGAACAAACATGAGTAATGTACATACGTGCTGAAAGTGTCCATTTCTCCCGTGAGGTTAATTCGTTCAGTTAGACTTACATCAACTTTTTCTTTGAGTTTTTCTTCTAACTGTTGTTAAGAAGGAGAAACATGTTCAATGATAATCCAACAAAGTACAATAATATTTTCTAAGCTTAATAAATCAGATACAATTCTAGGTATGAGGGGGATTCACCTAACCCTATTACCCTTATTTTACAGATGAAAACTTGGAGTAAACTACCCAAGATAGTGAGTAGGGCAGAAATAAACTTCCTTAGAACCTGTCCCTTTTAGCATTGTGCTGGACTGGTTTCTTTCATAGAATTATTGAAAAGGCTTGTTATGGTTTGAATCTGGAATGTCTTTCATAGGCTCATGATTTCAGTGTTGAAGGCTATGGAGCCTTTCAGAGGGGAAGCCTCGCTGGCCAAAATCAGGCTCCCACTACCAGGCCTTCTCTGCTGAGATGGACTACAATGAACCTTTCCTCCCATAAGTTGTTTCTGTCAGGTATTTTAGCACAGCAACAAGAAAAATCACCCATACACCTTGGTTTTAAGATACTCCTTGCCTGCCTCATGAACTTCAAATTTGCCCACCAGCAATGGAAACCTTTACTGGGAGTAATAGTAAAGTCGGTTGACAAATCTGCTCACTGTCACTGTGGGCCACCACCTTGCTGAGGTGTTGGATGTCTCTAGTGGCACATGGAAGAAACAATCTCCACTTTGTCAGCCTACTGCTTAGCACAGAGCCTCAGAAAGGAGTACACATGACCAGGAACTAGAAAGATCTGAAAGCATCCCTGGGAATCAATTGCTCTCATATTCCTAAATCAATCATACCTACTCTAAGAGTAATGAATGCTTTGCATTGTCTAAAAATAACTTTAGATGTTTGTAAATGAGTGTAATCTTTCTGAAAGGCAATTTATTTAAAAAGAAAAATATTAAGTACATAAACGTAACTGGCAATTTCACATCTAGGAAAGCATTTCAGAGAAATAATAAGAAAATGCAAAGATGTGTAAGTATTCTTGCAACACAGGCTAATTCAACCGGTATTTACTGCGAGACTATTTTGTGCCAGGCTGTTTAAGAGTGGGGGAGGTTATTCAGTGAAAAAAAATCAGTTTATACAATTCATACCCCCCCAATCCCATGGAATGTTCCAGCAATTCCATTGAAGAGAGCCCTCAGTGTATTGGGGGCAGGGAGGAAGGAAAGGGGGGCACCAACACAAGACTTGTTCATACAATGTTTCTAATTATTATTATTATTTTTGTTTTGTTTGTTTTTCAAGGTAGGGTCTTACTCTAGTCCAGGCTGACCTGGAATTCACTCTGTAGTCTCAGAGTGGCCTTGAACTCATGGCGATCCTCCTAACTCTGCCTCCCGAGTGCTGGGACTAAAGGTGTGCGCCACCATGCCCAGCTGGTTTTCAACTTTTTAATAAATGGGAAATAACATGAAAGGCTGAATGGGAGAATGAGGAAAACATTAGACCAAACAACTGGGGGTTAGTGCAGGTGAAATACATGACTCCATTGCTCATGAACTTGTAAGTTACCTTGATGAAGCTCAGAGGGGAAAGCACCTAGAAACATCTACATGTACATACACGAGAGATGGATGAGACAAATCATGGCACATGCTTATCATGCTTACAATCTCCAGTGGCCTTTGCTAGCATACTGAAAATAAAATGCTAACTTCCAACCATGACTTGGGACCTGCCTAGTTCTCTGGCCCCTTCTTGCTGATTCTGCTTTGCTGTTGGCCTTAAAGTTTCAGGGACACACTAAGGACCTTCATACCGCATGCTTCTCCTTCCTCTTCCCAAAATGCTCCTTCTCACCCATCCTAACCAGCTCCATTGCTTTGCTGTACCCTAATTTCCCAACCCTTTCATATTCCTCATTTGGCATTCATTTCTTCTACAACACTCACCACAAAATAGAACTTTAATCTTGGCTTACTTATTTAGTATTTGTTTCTCCCATTAGTTCTATCTTTCCGGAAAGAAAGACATTTGTCCACTCTGCTCACCCATTAATTAATGCCAGATTCAGTGCCTGGCACTAAACACTTAATAGTTTCTTAGAAGTCCTCTCAGCTACTGAGGTCCTGCTTGGGGGTGCTTGGAAGTCCTCTCAGATACTGAGGTCCTGCTTGGGGGTGCTTGGAACACCACTCAGATACTGAGGTCCTGCTTGGGGGTGCTTGGAAGTCCTCTCAGATACTGAGGTCCTACTTGGGGGTGCTTGGAAGTCCTCTCAGATACTGAGGTCCTGCTTGGGGGTGCTTGGTGTTGCTGACTCTGGCTCCAAGGCACAAACCTTTACAGGTCATTCTCTATATAACTCAGTATGACCATGACCCCAAGCACAGCATGCTACTGCCTCTGCTCAGCCTCCGTGCCTGGTTGGCTGACCCTCGTGGAGTCTGCTGGAACAATTTCTGTATTTGTGCCCTGGCACACAGGAGCTCCAAGCTGTAATGTCTGAACTGTTGTTTATGACTGTCTTCCTAGAAGCTAGACCATGTGTAGATAATAAATACACAAATGGAAGAACAGAACCCTCCCAAGTTGTTTTCCATCTCTTGGTCTTAGGGGAACCCCAGATGAGATGGGAAAGAGAATTTCTAATTCCCTGTCTAAGGCCAAATGGGAAATTACTCTAGGTCTTCCTTCTGCTAAGTTGGTTTGCTGAACTCTGCCATTTGGGGGGCTCCAATAGAGGCATCATCCCTTCCTGCTTCATAGTTCCTGAACGTCAGCATCTCAAACAATGGTTTTTTGTTTTGGTGGATGGAGAATGCTGTAAAATTTAAGGAGGCACATACAAGCCTCAAGGATTTCCCTTGGCTTAGTCACACCTCTGAGAGTGGAGTCACTGGGTATGACTCACCCACCAAGGCTGGGTCCCGGTACCACTGGCTTTATTGCTGCTTTCTTATGAGGGAGACAGCACTACTGACCTACTTTCAAGAGGTCGTGTCTATTGAGTGGCTTACATAACTGAAGGGAAGAGACTGGTCATACTTTCTCACCCCTTCTCTCTTTAACAAGGCCCTGTGTAAGATGACTGCACAGTGAGTGTCCATCCCTCTGAGGACAACTGGTCTGCCCAAGGTTGTAGAGGCCTTGATGGGTGCAGACACTGGGTCTGGGCCTCCGGAAGGAGGTGGGGTGGGTGGGTGAGGTGGCTCACCTGCTGAGTAGTGGCCAGACAGTACTCAGCTGTGCTCAGGATGCTGCAGATAAGACAGAGCTCCTCCAAGGTGAACTTGGCTACTTCGGAGCCCTCCTTTTCCTTGAGGAGGCTGCTGATGGTCAGCCCGCCGCCACTGCTGCTGGTTCTGAAGAAAAGGAACAGGAACTGGTCAGACTGGAATTTCTAATTTGCTTCCTGGAGCTGCATATTTTAAGACAAAGAAAGAAGGGAAGGAAAGGCTGGCCAGGGTCCAGATGTCCTTTTCCTCCTGACCTCATCCCTGACTGTCATCTGTTTGGCTCCCCCCTACTGTCAAGAATGGGAAGAGAGAATTCCAAGAGTAATCAGCCCTGTCACCTGTGATAATCCAGTACTTCTGAGGAGGTGGTTCAGCTGCCTCACACTTTAGCTCAGAATTTCCCATGACATAGAGCTCATTTGGGGTCATCTACCTATAGCATAAAGCTGGTTCTCCCAACTTTTCTCCTTGGTTAAGAAAACTCTGCCTGGAATGTGCCTGTTGTGTTTGGGGAGAAGTGACTATGAGATGAGAGGGCAGCTCATAGCCTGGGTGAAGACAGTTCCTATGGGACAGGCCCTCCTCCCACAGGCCCAGCACCCTGATGGCTTCTGCAGTGGTGATGATCACCCACTAGTACATGGATGCTTCCTTTCACCTTGAGCCTATTCCTGCAAACAGCAGCTGCATGAACAAAGCTCCAGCTGAGTGTCACGTGCTTCCAGCTGGGACACTGAATAGTCTTCTAGGGAAACACTCACAGGATGATGTTAAGTGAGAACAGCAGAGCAGAACAGAACCAATTCTGTTCAGTAAGCAAAGGGCCCACACATAACACATTACACGTAGATGAATGAATAAAGAATGGAAAAATAAGCCAGGTATGGCATTCACACCTGTAATAATAATAATAATGATAATAATAATAATAATAATAATATGGGAGGTGAGACAGGAGGGAGCCTGATACAACCTGGTATATGCTTGTTATGGGTGTGTGAAAAAGAGAGAGAGAGAGAGAGAGAGAGAGAGAGAGAGAGAGAGAGAGAGAGAGAGAGAGAGAAAATGAGAATGAATGTGTTTAGGTGGTGAGATTATAAGTGGTTTTTCATTTTCGTCCCTGTGCTTTTCTGATATTCTAAAACTTCTGTAGAGCATAGGACTCAATTCTCTTTCCTCCAAATAAAGTAAAACTCCCACATGTGAGACATTTTAGTGACAATGACAAAGTAATTCTAGAATCATGAATTTAGATGTAAATACTGAATTCAGTAACACTGTTGGGTCACATTTCATTATAGTTGAAACCTCTATATAACCAAAGCATTGCTAACACCACTTACTTTTAGTAATAAACATGTAGCAATCTCCTAATGTCTCAGAAAATGGAGTTGTCACTGGAGTTAGGAGCTGTGATATGAACCCCTCTCTCCAAATTCTACTATATCTTTAAACATCAGACTGTTCAGCAAGGCAGGAGTAATACAGCACAAGAGAGACTCTGGAATCTAACTGGATGCATGCTTCCTATCTGCCTAGCACTCTGGGCATGAACACACTGAATAAGGCTATTTAACAGTTAATTCTACCATCTCACTTTTTTTTATTGGATCCCTGTATGTTATCTGTATCTATACAATAGCATTGCCTCTCTAGAGTCCACTGTGGCACGGTGTGACCTATGCTGGGAGCCAGGGCTGTGGGATGTCCTTGGAGAGGAACAAGCATCAGACCCTTGGGAACTCAGTGAGAGTGTTTTCTTCCTTGATACTCTCAGCAGTTCAGTAAACAACCCCAGAGTGGGTTTCCTTCAAGATTCCCATATTTAGGAATATTTCTTTTGAGTCTCCCTGCACTGCTCAAACCATAGAGAATAGGACTCACTTGGGAAGGTTGCCAGAGAGAATTTTCCAGGCATATTCTCGGAGGTACTTCTGGAAAATGGTGGTCAGGGCAATCATGGGCTCGCCAGTGCTGAGCTGTGAGCACTGCACCATGCACTTCTTATAGTAGACAAAGAGGTCGGCACAGCTGGGGAGAACAGCACCTCCTTCATCAGTGTTGGGCTTGGGTGGGCCCTGGGCTTTGAAATCAGCCACGAACCGATCTATCAGGTCTCCAAGGTTTCTAGAAGGAAGAATACCTCAAACGTTATTTTACTTCAAGAAAGATCAAGCCAATGTGCTTTCTGCATGCATTGTAAGTTACTGCCACAAGTGATCATTCCTGACGCATCCTAAACTTCAAATTGGGCCCATTTTTAAATTGATAACCTTATTCACCACTATGCCCTGAAGTGTCTTTCAGGGTATTTCATCATCACATGTGACCATAAGTGAGGGAGATAGAGTCATGCTGCTCCCACTAGAAATGAGAAATCTAAAAATGTTATCACAGGAGCTGGAGAGATAGTGCAGTGGGTAAAGTGCTTGCCTTGCAAGCATGAGGACCTGAGTTCTATCCTCAGTATCCATATAAAATGCCAGGCACACTGATGCACACCTGTAATCCTAGTGCTGGGGAGGCAGAGACAGGCAAATCCCTAGAGTCACCATCCAGCCAGTTCAGCCTAATTGGTGACCTCTAGGACAATGAGAGACCCTTTTCAAAAAAAGTTGGATGGCATACCTGAGGATGACACGTGAGGTTGTCCTCTGACCTCCAGGTGCATGTACAACTGTGCACACACGTGCACCAACACACACACACACACACACACACACACACACACACAGTGAGTCACAAAACTTAGAGGCAGAGCTAAGTCTAGAACCCATCATTTAAGAAAATAGCTCAGACTATTCAGTACCAGTTACCCTTTCCACAAATGACCATCCTAAATAATAACCATAGTGACCATTTTCAAAATACTTATGAGGAACCAGATATTATGACCATGCTTTATAGGCATGTCACTAAACTTTGCTTCTTCTTCAACAATAACCCAAGCAGTTATTGTTACTATCCTTCTTTTCAAAAGTTAGGTTTAGAAAAGTGAAGCACCTTGTCCAAGAAAGTGGGGAAACCAGAATTCAAAAGTAGGCACCTGGATCTAAGCTTCATGTTTTTCACTACTCTACTTGACAGACTTCCAGAATCAAAGGTAGCTGGAAGTAGCTCTAGACCTGCTGGGCCATGCTGGTGACGGTGACTGTGAGGTCTCTCCTGTTTCCCATGTAAACATCCCTGAGTTCTCCTGAGCTACCCCAAGTCATTTTGAGCAAGAATCTAGCAGGACTGTAAGCACAGTGCTCAGCCTAGCTGTGCTGTGTGGACAATGGGCGGCCCCACTCTTGACATGCGGCACCTTTTCAGCATGCTGGCTCAGGCTACAGGAATCCAGCTGTGTTTTAAAAATATATTTATATAATAGGAAGAAAAATACAAGAACCACACACAGCATCAATTAGCAGGAATAGGAAAAAATTGACATTTTACTCAAGTGCTTTTGTTATTCAAAGTTTACTACATCCAGATGTGGCTGCTTCAGGCCGGGCTAGGTCCTTGCCTACGGTGACAGAAAACTGAGAAGGAGCTCGTTAGTTGACCTTGGAAAGCTTCATGGTCGCCACCCCCACTCCTCACAACCTCTTCTTGTCTCAACTTTCCATCCATCCTTGTACCTCCCCTCCACTCCAGACCTCTGCTCTAGCCAGTCTTCTCTCTGTGGCCCCTGTTCCACCTCCTCCCATCACTGGGTCTTGTGGATGCCTCCTGGTTAAGTGCTTTCCCTTCACCCCAGCCTTCATCTGCATAACTCCACCTCACATCTGTGCTCTCCTTCAATATCATCTACCACTCACAGTCACCTGAGGTAGCCCCCACCTCTAACCACCCCCAGCTGTAGGGTTTTGCTTTAGCCCAGGCTATGTAGTTTGAGGTTGACCTCAAACTCATGGGGATCCTCCTACCTCTGCCTCCCAAGTATTAGGATTAAAGGTGTACGCCACCATGCCTGGCTCGAATTTTGTTTTGAGACAGGGTCTCCCTCTGTAGACCCAAGCTCGCCTGAAGCTGTGTGCCCAAGAAGGCTCTGAATGCACAGCAATCCTCCTGTCTCAGTTTCCTGAGTGCTGGGATTATATATGTGTGCAAAACACCTGTCTTGTTTGTTGTTTTTGAGACAGGGTCCTACTATGTCCCACTAGCTGGCCTGGAACTTGTTATCTTCCTGTCTCAGCCTCTCAAGGGCTGGGACTACAGGCATGACTGACCGCTTTACAGCACAGCATAATGTGCTAAATCTTTTCTATTCTGGGAGATTATTAATTAATTAATAGTGGTTCTGTTTCCAAGATCAAGGCCAACAGTCCCTCAGCCAGCTGCTGGTACAGAGTGGGGGCTGCTCCCCCCAGCCTGCTGCTCAGGCTTATGTATCAAGCTAATCTCATCGGTACCCACTGCACACATAGCTAGTCAACCACTACTTTTGTTCCTAAGGATGAAAATGAAGCGGTGCTGAGGTGGAGATGGGGAGGGCTGGGATGGGGCAGGCCCAGCAGAGAACACGGACCAGAATGCAAAGACTCCACTTGAGTCTGCAGAGGAGAGAACCTAATCTCCACTAGATGAACAGTGCCAACCAAAACAGGGGCTGGGCCTGGAGTATTTTTACTTTAATCACCATCTACTCCTTGAGAAGCTGATCCTCACCCACTTCTTATTTCAGAGCCAACCCAATGAGTAAGGTTATAATTAATTATGATCATACAGCATCAAGAAGTTTCATCAAAACACTCAAAAGGTCTTCTATATTTTGCCAAATGTACACCAAGTTTCTTTAAATTTTTTTAAAATTTATTTGCAAGCAGAGAGAGAAAGAGAGAGGAGAAAAAGGGAGAGAGAGAAAGAGAGAGAGAGAGAGAGAGAGAGAGAGAGAGAGAGAGAGAATGGGTGTGCCAAGGCCTCCAGCCGCTGTAAATGAATTCCAGATGCATGTCCTACCTTGTATATCTGGCTTTACATTGGTACTGAGCATGAACCCAGGTTGTCAGGCTTTGCAGGCAAGCGCCTTAACTGCTGAGCCATCTCTGCAGCCCCCTAAGTTAATTCTGATGTTGTTCCCTAGTGTAGAAGAGAAATAAACTAGCTGAAGAAATCTTCCCTGCCTCCTCCACTCTTTACGTTAATATGCTTGATGTCATGTAAGACATTAGACAATGGGCAGTCCATGCTTCACAGAGGAAAGAGTAAAAGGTGCCCCAGTGGGAAGGGAAGGTTCGTTAGCTTTGAATAGATGATCTACCAATCCAACTAAGGACTGATCAAGCACTTACTATGTGCAAGGCTCAGAGGACTGTACATAGGCGATGCAAATTAATTCAATTTTTAAAAAGAAGTTACCATTTCTTCTAGGCATTCTGGCAAATCTTCATGTAAGACTTTTGGAGAAGGGAATGTGTGGCATGATGATTCAAAGGTGTCTTTTCTAAAATGTGTACAATCAAGCAAGAGTTCACAGTCAAGTCCTGAGTAAGGGCCGTGGAGGTAAATATAGTCCCCATATGTTAATAATATTTACATTTCAAGGTAGTGACAAAAATACTAAATTTGAGTGCAGAGAGTATGTATGTTTAATATAGTTTAGACAAAGTAAATAACAAAAGAGGCTGCAGAGAAAGTCTGTAGTAGATTCAGGTAGGGAATAGGCACATAGCTAGTGGGCTGGGGAATGTAGCTCAGTGGTAGACTGCTTGCCTGGCATGCATGAAGCCCTGGGTTTGATCCCCTGAACCACATAAACTTGATGTGGTTGCTCATGGCTATAATCCCAGAATTTTGGAAGTGGAGGCAGGAGGATCAGAAGACTGGATTACATGAGACCCTGTTTCAAAACAAACAAACAAACAAAAGAGGGAGGGAGGGAAAAGTTTAACCCAAACTAAAGACATAAAGGCTAGTGCCACTGCTGCCCACCAGAACCAAATGGTAAGACTGTTGCTGAAGACACCACATGCTTCACTTGCAAGACACTGAGAAATCAAGTTGGAGCTGAGCTGGAAACTTCTTCCCTGTTGGCTAACTGTCATAGTGCTGGAACATGCTATGCAGGCATTTGAGGAAGAAAGTCATCAATAGTCTTAGCCAGGATTGGACCCTGTGATCTACACACCAACCAGCCAGGCAAGATGCACCACTTCAACCAACTATCCTCTGAATGGAGGAAATTAATGTCTGGTACTGAAAACCTTGTCAAAAGTCTACGGCTAGCCGGCATGGTGGCGCACACCTTTAATCCCAGCACGCGGGAGGCAGAGGTAGGAGGATCGCCATGAGTTCAAGGCCACCCTGAGACTACAGAGTGAATTCCAGGTCAGCCTGGACTAGAGCAAGACCCTACCTCGAAAAACCAAAATACAAAAACAAAAACAAAAAGTCTACGGCTGGGTAGGTAATGGTAGGCCTGTTACTTGACCTCTGCATATCTATGTTTATGCCCAAAGATGAGTGCTGCTCACTTTGAGTCAGAGAAACTTCTCATGGCAGTAGGCAGTGGTGACTGGGGAAGACTCAAAACTCATCAGAGTGCTGAGAGTAAGTGAGTGTGGAGTGCTTTCTCAGCACTAAGTGAGACATGGGAACATCATGGAAGAGGGATGGAATGAGTTCTATAGACAGAGAATGAGGAAGAGGGCTTGGAATGCTGTCTTCCAGTCAGGAAGTGGCATTCATTCATGATCTCAGTGACTGTCATTACCTGCACAAGACCTGCTCAATATGTCATGGAGGGTAGAAAAGGGGGGGCAAACAAATAAACAAGCAAACAAAGCACCAAAAAGTCAAAGCAAAAGAGGGGCTCGTTGGAAAGAAGGGATTCAGTAAAAGGGG
>PVHP010005643.1:0-30298 GCA_004024765.1 Zapus hudsonius
AATGAGTTGTTATCCCCAATTCCCCACTGCCCTCCCTTCCCCCCTCAACTGGATAACCTCCTCCATGGGTCGTCTGGATCAGTCCTTGTGACAGGGGACCATGGATAGACTAGTAATCAGCCAGGTTCTCCTGTCCGTACCTCTGGATAGTCTCCCCCACCACGGCTCTCACAATCTTTCCGCCCCCTCTTCCGCATAGGTCCCTGAGTCGTGGTGGATGAAAAACACATTTATTACATCATATTTTAAATTTGGACCAAAAATTTAACCTGATACTCTGACTTTTCATGGATTATGCAAATTGACAAGACAGATCTTTTTGCTTTTCTTTGTTCTTTGCTGAATCTAGTATGTACCAGGTGCTTAATAACTGTTGAATATCGTTTCTACCTCTAAGACCTTATGCACTTTTGCCTCCATTTTTATTCACTCTTCTTTTCTGAATATCTACTATGTGCTGAACCTAATGATAATAACTTTTTTTGGTGAGTGTATGTGCATGTGATGCATGTTCACATGTGTGTGTTTCATGTGTGTCTCCTGGGACAAAAGGTGGGCCATCATGCCCACTTGGTATTTTCGAAGGTCCCAGGGATCTGAATGTAGGTCTTCACACTTGTGTGGCAAGTGACTTTTCCATCAAGCCATCTTCCCCGTCTTTATAATCCCCTTTGATCATTACACCCCAATTCTGTTATTATTGGACTAAACAGGTTGAGTTTCTAGTATCAGATGACTAGGAAGTGACTGAGCCAGGATATCAGCATAGGTTTGTTTGACTCCTGTGTCTATGAGCTCAACCACCACCTTAAACCCTAAATTGTCTGAAAAAGTCAGCAAAATAACCAAGAAATAACAATAAGGATCAGAGAATCTCCTCTTCTTTCTCAAATTTCCCTTGTGACATTAAAACACATACATAGTTTTGATTCGTTTGCTCACATTTCTGAATCTTGTAGCACACAGACATACTGCCAACTCTTTTTTCCTAACTTGTTGGGACTTCAGTGATGCAGTCTCAAATGCCAGTCTTTCCCTAGTAGCAACTATCCTAGATATGGGTGTACACTTTGGAAGATGGGGAAGTGGACTACTGTGGGTGGAGAAGAGGAGGGAAAGAGATGAGTGTCTCTAGTACTTTCCTTGGATTGGTAATTTTGACTGTCACCACAAAACGTCTGCCAGAAACCTACTCATAGGTCCACTTGGGGGTCATGCAACACAGTGCTGCAGAGTTGAGACCCGGTGGCCACAGGTTGAGTTAGAAGTCATGTTTTATACGCTGGTGCTGTGATTGGGAAATCAGTAAGTTAATACATGCAAAATGTTTAGAGTGGGGCTCAGAACATAGTAAGCATTTAAATATTAACTATCACTACACACACACATAAGGTATTTATGGGTTCTACATTCATATATTCAACCAATTATGTATGCAAAGCATTCAGAAAACAATAGTGTCTGAAAGGTCGAAGTGGTGGCATGCACCTCTTGACATGCACCTGTCATCCCAGATTTTGGCTGAGACAGGAGGCTCATGAGGATGCCTTAGCTATGTAGCTAGACCCTGTCTCAAAAAAAGTAAAATAAATTAAAATTAAAACTTGAATATTTAATGACCATACTGACATTTTTCTGATGGTAATCTCCTAAACAGTATAGCATAAAAGGCACTTATAAAATTTTTTTATTATGCTAAGTCTAAAGGTAATAGTAAGTGGTACATGAGAGGATGTGTATAATACTACATAATTTTACTTTAAAAACTTGAGCCTCTGCAGATTTGGGGTACTTTTTGTTCCTAGAACCAATTGTGCATGGATACCACAGATGACTATATGAATTACAGAGGTCATTCTAAATTTTCTTGACCTGAGATGGGAATTCATTTAATAGCTGAAATAATTCAGTAATTTTGAGACAGTGATATCTCCTTTTCCATGCATTGTTCAGGCTGTTCCAGATACGAAAGAAACAACTCTCACACACATCAAATCTCTGCATAGCTACTAGACTACAATTCATGGATAAGTGAGTCGAGAGTGACCTGAGTCACAAAGAAATGAGAAAGGAATTTCCTAATAAAGATGATTATGTTGGACAAATCTACTGTAAGAGTTCCTCCCTGCCAAAGGAGTGATTACCTGGAAGTGAAGCCTAGGGTATTTTGTTAGTCAGGGTTCTCTAGAGGAAACAGAGTTGATAGAATGGATTATAATAAAAGGGAATTCATTGGGGTGACTTATACAGTCCAACAATAGCAGTCTGCAGGCCCACAGATGAAGAAACCAGTAGCTGTTCAGTCCACCTGTCTGGATGCCTCAGCAGTCCCAATCCAGCCCAGAAGGCCTGATGGCTCCCTGGGGAGTGGCTGCTCTTCAGTCCATGATGAGGAAACTGGGTTCCGATGTCCAGGAAGGGCAGGAGAGCAGGATGCGAATGCAAGCCACGAACCAGCACCAGCAGCCGGGGGAGGAAGAAAGAAGATTTCCTTCCCCTTAAGCTTCCTTATATTTATTCCCCTTGGAAGGCCCACCCACTGTGGGGAAGCGCTCACTCTGGAGAAGGGACCTCCTCCCTTCTCCAAAATCCCAAAAGGATTTTGTCAATCCTTCCTTCTGGCAAGCTCAGAGACCCGCCCAAGATTACTATGGATTATTACATAGATCAAGTTGACAAATAAATTTAACCATCACAGATATACTGAGATAATGGCAAATAAGTAATACCAAATGTGGGACTACATTTTAACATGCATAGGTGAAAAAACCAGGGTTTCATAGGAATAGGTTCAGATGGAGGAGAGTAAAAGGAACTTGAGGCATAGTGATCAAAACTGACATTACACTGAGGTGGAGTTTATCCTCAGAGCCAGACTGCTGAAGGAATAGTTGGTTAATGTCAACAAGATGATGACCAAATTGATGACAGACTGGAAAGAGGTGAGTGATGGTGTGATACCATTGAACTCAATTTTTCTAGGCTCTTGCATAGCTGAGACAGAGTGAACTGCATTGCCTTAACACATCTCATGAGTAGCCCTGAAGGAAATCCAACAAAGAGATCTTGTTTAATGGAACAGACATCTGTTCTTATAATTTTTTCAATTATAAATGATAGAGGTCTTCAAAATCTGCCATATTTTAGTAGGAAGGGTTGCATACTTGGGCCTATTCAGGGAATGGGTAAAGTTTCTGTCTCTGTTACTCCAGTGCTGGTACTACAGGTGTATACCACCACATCTGGGATTTTATAGTGTTTCATTCATGCTTGCTGGAGCAAGCGCTTTACCCATTGAGCAATCTCTCTGGGCCTGTGATTTGTTTGTTTCTTTAATAAAAAAAATTCTTTTCCCTTTTGGCCGTGAGTGGTGGACGCAGTAGACAAGTGACCATGAAGAACAGCAAGAGAGGCATGTGATGACAAGAGCCTCCGTTTTCAAAGGTGAAGACAGAATGTCTCCCTTGTCTTAGGCAGAAGGGAGGTAATATCACGGGACATGCAAAGGTCCAGCAGGGTGAAGGAAGATGTTTCCACTCATGACCAGGAGAACACTTTCTTTTTCTTCAATACCTTCCCCAGGGCATCCTTGATCTCTTTGTTCCTCAAACTGTAAATGAGAGGGTTCAGCATGGGGATCACCAATGAATAGAATACAGACACCACCTTGTCTCTGCTGAGTGAGTAGCTGGAGCTGGGTCGCAGGTACATAAAAAGGGCTGTCCCAAACAACAGCGTGACCACCAGCAGATGTGAGGCACATGTGTTGAAGGCTTTCCATCGGCCTTCCACAGAGCGGATTTTCAAGACAGCCGACACTATGTAGCTATAGGAGACTAGGAGAATGAGAAATGACGTCCCTCCAACAGTGATCACAACCAGGAAATTTACCACTTGGGTGACGAAGATGTTGGAACAAGCAAGTGCCAGGATCGGTGGGAGGTCACAAAAGAAGTGATTGATGACATTTGGTCCACAGAAATGGAGCTGAAATATGGAGCTGGCTTGAATCAAGGAACTCAAGAAACCACCAAAATATGCCCCAGCCACCATGTGTGCACAGAGGCTTTCTGACATGATGGTCATATAGAGAAGGGGGCTGGAGATGGCCACATATCGGTCATATGCCATAGCTGTCAGCAGGAAGCACTCAGTTAGACCCATGCCAACAAAGAAAAAAAACTGAGCAGCACAGCCCAGGAATGATATAGTCTTCTGCTTCTGGAAGAAGTCAGAGAGCATCTTGGGAGCTACAGTGGAAGAGTAGCAGATGTCAACGAAGGACAAGTTGGTGAGGAAAAAGTACATAGGTGTATGCAGATGGGTGTCACTTCTAATCAGAAAGATGAGGGCCAGGTTCCAGGCCAGAGTCACGAGATAGATGCCCAGGAAAGTCACAAAGAGGAGGGCTTGCAGTTCTGAATGCTCCGAGAATCCCAACAGGATGAAGGTGGTCACAGATGAACTGTTCCAGGTCTTTGTTATGGACATGCTCATACCTGGGTCAACAACGATTCTCCACATCACAGGTGCTATCAGCAAAGGATTACACATGCGCAAGAGGGAAGCCAGAGCAGAATAGAGAGTTAAAACGTATACATTCCCTCTCCTCACTAATGTCAACTATTGTTATAAAGATTATAACTGTGGCTGGTATAATGTTTACCATTGGTTTTAGACTCTCTAAATCAGTTCCTGTCCGCACCATTTACTACTGTGCTACCTTTGGTGAGACATCTAACATTGCTTTATTCAACTTCTTTATTTTTTTGTTTTTTTTTTTTTTTTGAGGTAGGGTCTTCCTCTAGCACAGGCTGACCTGGAATTCACTATGTAGTCACAGGGTGGCCTCGAACTCATGGTGATCCTCTTAACCTCTGCCTCTTGAGTGCTGGGATTAAAGGCGTGCATCACTGTGCCTGGCCCTCAATTTCTTTATCTTTAAAGCTGGATGACTGTAATTATTTCACAGATTCATTTAAAAAATAAATTTATTTATTTATTTGCAAGGAGAGAGAAGAGAAAGAGGAAAGAAGAGAGAATGGGCACACCAGGGCCTCTGCAAATGAACTCCAAACGCATGTGTCATTTTGTGATCTGGGTTTACATTGGTATTAGTTGAACCCCTGGCAGTTAGGCTTTACAGGCAAACATCTTAACCACCGAGCAATTTCTCCAGCCCTCACAGAATCATTTTCCACAGCTAATTGGTCAACCCAGGACAAACCAGTGAAACAGACACCAATGATTTTAAACACAACCTCAAGCAGAAGTACAGAGGCCCCTAAGGCCTCAACAACAAAGCAGCCTTAATACTAACCCACCATGACTCAGGGAACTGAGCGGAAGAGGGGGCAGAAAGATTGTGAGAGCCTTGGTGGGGGGAAATATCCAGAGACATTGCCCACCTCAGTAACAACAAGCAAAAGGGGGCGGAACCGGGTTGACTTCTAAGGCTATTCACAACCCTCTACCCCATGGACTGATCCAGACTGCCCACAGAGGAGGAAATCCAACTGACCGGGGACAGGGAAGAGGGAAATAGGGGAATTGGAGACATCAAAACACTATTCCCTTATTAAGTGTATCTAATTATGGATAATAAAAAATAAAATTAAAAAAATAAATAATGTGACATATAAAGTACTCAACACATATTTGAGCCAGTGAGTTGTTCTTTAAATGGTTCTGTGTGTTTCAGATGTGTCATTGTGTCTATGCTCTGGGATTTACTGGAAGGTGGAACTCAAGGCTGATTGACTAGTATATCTCACAGAAGTTTCTTTCTTTCTTTTTTTCCAGAAGTTTCTAACAAAATATATTAAGGGCTATATGGCTACTGTTAGTGGTTTATGCTGAAATTCTGGAATAAAGGGGTGACCTGAAAATATAATTTATAATAAAAAAGGAAGCAGAGTATACACCTTTAGAAATTTAGTGTGCAGGGGTGTGATCAAGAGATTGATTAATCAAGAGATTAGCATGCATACAAGGGGCCTTTTATAAGGTGGTCAGTTTCTTTGCCTCCTTCCTTTCTTTCACACCTACCTGTCTCCCCTTCCACTTTTATTCACCATATTATGATCAACTGGAGCTCCTCACCAGAGGTAGCTGCCCAATCATACCACCTCTAGTATTGCGAGCTAAAGAAGCTATTTGTTATAAATTATCCAGTGTCAGGTACTTTCTTATAGCAGTAAGAATGGAATAGAATCCCACAACACAGGTGTAATCAGTCAACACCAGGCCTATTTTACACAGCTGAAAGGTCTGAACTTGCCCAGGGATCTCTTTAGGTTCACAGAGAGGGGAACTTCATCTTTTTAATTTTTTTCTATTTTTTTGCATGCATATATGTGTGTTGTACATTCGTATGTGTGCGTGTTTGTATGTGTGTGGATGGATACATATGCACGTGGGTTTGTTGTATGCGTGGAAGACAGAGGTAATGTCACAATGTCAAGGTAATGTTTTCCTTAATCACTCTCCACCTTATTTTTTGAGATTAAGTCTCTCATTGAACCTGGAACTCACTGATTTGGCTAGACTAGCTGGTGAACCCCAGGCATTTCCTGTCTGCCTTTCCAGAGCTGGGATTACAGATGTGTGCTAACACACCTGGATTTTATGTGGGTGCTGGGGATTATTATTGGTCCTCAAGCTTGTGTGGCAAGAACATTACCCACTGAGCCATCTCCCCCCAGCCTTGAAACTTCATCTGTGCAAATAACAGTGACTATAATGGTCAATTAAGGATTCATGAGTACCAAATAATTCCTAGCATAGTAATTTGCACATAGAAGACACTCAGTAATGGAGGAGGATTTGTAGAGTTGATCTCTGACTTAGAACCATTAAATATCTTCAGCAAAATGCTCTCTAACTAAAATTGCCTGGTTTGAACTTAACAGATAAGAGTTGACTTTGGGAAACAAAACAAAACAAAACACAGACATTGAGACTGGAGACAAACCTCAGCCAGTAGTAGAGCTGGCAGGGCTCTGTGAGTTTTCCATCAATCCTGGCCTGGGTGGGTCCTGTCCTTCACGCCACGATGCCTCCTCCTCCCAGTTCTTTGGTGTCCTCAAAGTCTTGCTCTTTCAGGGCTTTCTTTCATCCAAATGTACAAATGATTGATGGGACAGAAGCCAAGACTTCATCAATCAACAAAGAGGATGCTAGGGAGGTTTGTGGTCTCTCTCTCTACAGCTTGGAGGATTTTCCATCTATACACTGTCTTGATTATAGTCCTTGCAAATTACTTTCAGAATTCTAAATAATTGGGGCTGCATTCAAGGGTGTAGTAATTCCTTCAGAAACTTTGTCGCCTCTAATTCTCTTCTTAATTTTGAGGGCTTAAATATGTTTTAGAATTTCATCAACAAGCAGTAAATAGAAACAAAATGGGGCTATAATTCTAGAATCTTCATGTTAAATGTAGTAGACAAGCATGAGGAGAATATTTCCCCTTTGATAGAAATCTTAGGCTTTTAAAAATTATTTTTTTCAAGGTTTTATGTCTTTGCACATGTGTGTGTGTGTTTGTCTGTGTGTACATGTGCCAGGGTCTCTTGCTTCTACACAAGAATATTTTATATGGGTTGCTGGGCAACTGAATCTGGGCTGGCAGATTTTGCAAGCAAGGGTCTTTAACCACTGAGCAATCTTCCTGGCCTTAAACTTTTGTTTAGAAGAGATTTTTCTTGATTGTTTCATCTTTTTTTAATTTAATTTTTTATTATCCATAATTAGATACACTTAATAAGGGAATAATGTGTTGATGTTTCCAATTCCCCTATTTCCCTCTTCCCTGTCCCCTATCAGTTGGTTTTCCTCCTCCGTGGGCAGTCTGGATCAGTCCGTTTCATCTTAAATTTGAATAATATGCTACATTTGTTTTTATACAGAATTCACTTTTCATAGAATGGACAATGAACATATTCATAAATTTAATAATTCATGATTTTTTTGAAGACTTAAAAATGCTACTGAACATTTAATAATTACTAGTTACCAACTGAGAAAACATGCCTCTTTTACCTGTTAGCAATGTGGTTCAGTTAAGACACAATATAGAATAGTATTGAGCTTACAATAAACATTGCAATGGGGAAATCATTTAAACTACCAATAAAACAAGGACATAGAATTCAGAGATATATAACAGGGTTTAATGTCAATCTTGAACTTCTATCGTGCTCTGGTAAATATCAGTTTTGAGTTGGATTAGAGAAAGTGTGGAAATAAATAAGAGTATTTAAAAATGTGCTTTGACAGCCTTAATACTCATCCACCACGACTCAGGGAACTATGCGGAAAGGGGGCGGAAAGATTGTAAGAGCCGTGGTGGGGGCGATTATTCAGAGGCATGGCCAGGAGAACCTGGCTGAATACTAGGCTATCCATGGAACCCTGTCACAAGGACTGATCCAGACGACCCATGGAGGAGGTTATCCAGCAGAGTGGGGAGGGGAATCGGGGATAGCAACTCATTGTTTGCCCACTAAATGTTGTAACTCATTATGGACAATAAATTAAAAAAAATTGACATTAAAAAAAAGCAAAGCAAAACAAACAAGAAAAAAAAATAAAAAAAATAAAAAATAAAAATGTGCTTTGAAAGACTATTCAATCTATAAGCTAAATTTTGCCAGATTCTATGCAAGAACACAAAAGACAGTTGGGACTATTTTGAAACAAAAAAGTATATGTTAGCTATTTCAAAAGTGTTATGCTAAAAGAAGAAATAAATCACCGTTCCTCAAAAATAGGAAGAGACCTTAAATGTGTGCTTTTTTTCAAAGTGAAAGAAAACTATTTGCCCAGACTATATGCTACACAGTTCTGAGTCTATTATATTCTGAAAAAAGTAACTAGTATGGAAATTCTAACAAGATCAGTGATTGCCAGTGTTCTGGGGGAAGGGAGAGGTGAATGGATAGAGCAGCGAAGCTATTCTGTATGGCACTGTAGTGGTGGATGGCCGTAACTGCTAATTTCCCCAACCTGTACAATGTCGATGCCAAGACTGCACTTTGGATGCTGTTGCTGTGTCATTATCAGTTGTAACACTGGTAGAGGATGTTCATGACTGGGATGACAAGTACGAGGCACTTGGGACATCTCTATCGTCTGTTCACTGTTACTGTGAACACAGAACTGCTCTAAAAAAAATCAAAGTTGATTTCATAAAACAGTACAAAACTCACAGAGAGATTTGGCTGAATTTGGGGGGAAGTGGATGTAATTAAGAGGTACAAAAAGAAAAAGCATAAGCTAAACTTTGTCTATCATCTGCGCTTGCCAAGTATGGTGCTCTCCCGAGGAAGATGGAGCCATGAAGACAAAAGCGACTGTACTTACCCTCTCCCTCCTGTCTGTCTGTAGCTGACACCTTTGTAGCCTTGTCCTGCTGCGGAGAGTTTCACCAGACCTGTGATCTCCAAGGTGCTGAGGAGTTTGGAGAGGGAACTTGGGGTGGTATCTCAAGGATCAAAGTATCTTCAAGTTGCACAGAAAAGAGTGTTTGTGGAAGAGTCATGGATGGCAAAGAGATATGAATGGAGACCAGCTGGAATTCACTAACACCTACATTTGGGGTCAGTTTTGGAAGTGTTTCAAAACCAGCATTGGGAGTGAATGTGGGAGAAGTTTATTTTATCTCTCCTGGGAGAAGTTTCATTACATTTGCCCTGGAGGGTCTTTATAAGAGAGGAAGAAATTCATTTCCCAAACTTTGTAGTTAATTGCTCTCTGGGGTTGTATGTCGTATACAATACCTGCTGAAACAAAAGCTCTGAAGAGACAATGCTTATTAAATTCCACCTTCATGGCCAGCTCCTCCAATCCCTAGGGCTAATCACCGTATCTTCTGGTAGTACATCATGAGAACTCTGGTAGCAGTGCAATGTACCAGCATATACAAGATCAGGTCTATGTGAATACATATTTCCTACCTCTGTTCTGGCCTCCTCAGGCCTATGCAGCTTGAAGTATGCTGGACTGGTGGCAGCCTCTAAGTAAGCATTGTACTTCGTGCTGTTTTGGTGTTAATTCACTAATTCCTCATAAAACTCAGAGGAGGAAACATTCAATGTAGCTGAATAAATGGCTGAAAAGTTGCCACGTATAAGCAGTTGATCCTATCCTATCTTTAGGTCATTCATTTGATCCATTGTCTTATTAGAATCAGTCAAAATAAGTATGTTTTAAACTATATTTTTCTTAGGAGTTTCTTCTGTCAGATATACTAGTTCATGACTATTTGATACTAAACTCTTGCCTACCAATGTATTTATTTTGCATTATTATTATTTGGTAATTATAATCCATTTATTTTGGAACTCAAATACATATAAATGTGATGATATGGTTAATCATTTCTTACAATTAGGAAATCCAATTTCTTTTCATAGAAGCCTACTATCTTCATCCAGGAGAAATGTGTTACATATGGATCTCTTCCTATTGAACAATATTTTAAAAAGCCCATTTTAATATGGCATAGTAAATAGACATGTTTTTATTTTATGGATGGTCACATATAAATAAAAATAGAATATTAATTAGGCTACCTACTCAACAGAAAACCAGTCATTAATGAATATATGAATGCATGTATCAAAGATTTGGTTCCCTTGTTTCTTAAACTGAGAGTGATGAACTTAGATTTATTTTATTTATTTTAAGTATTATTTATTTATGAGAGAGAGAGAAAGAGAGAGAGAGAGAGAGTGAGAGAGAGAAAGAGAGAGAGAATGAGAGCCCAGCTTCTAGCCACTGTAAAGAAAGTCCTGATGCATGCACCACTTTGTGCATCTGGCTTTACGTGGATACTGGGAATTGAACCTTGGTCCACCAGTTATTGTAATCAAGCACCTTTAACCACTGAGCAATCTTTCAGCCCCTTAATCCAATTCTTGAAGGCAGAAGTGTGAACATAATCCTCAGGATATTTCTCTTCTCTGTTTTATTTTTCAAGTCTTATGGATTTGGCTAACTGCCTCCTGGAGCTCTGTGTGCACATGTGTCTGCATACGTGTGTGTGTGTGTGTGTGTGTGTGTGTGTGTGTGTGTGTGTGTGTGTTTAAGTCTCACTGGGGAACAAACTCACTTATCCATGTAAAGCAAGTTCTCAGATATACCCTCAGCTCCTTATGGACTTATTATCTTGTTCCTATCTAACCTAGGCTGGATCACAACCTTGACTGGCACCTTTGTACCTTCCCCCGTCCTTTGTGATACACCAGAGCTTTCACACGTATTTCACAGATATGATCAGATTATTCCACTTTTGTAGTGTTTAGAGTTCTCACTGCCCTCAGGACAGCTACATGTTTTACAGTGGTTTATGAGGTCTTGTGACTTGGTAACCTTTTACTGGATATGCTTGCTAAACTACTTTTCTTTCTTCTTTCCATAACATGGTTTCCTATATTTTATTCCACTTCTAACCTCCACATTCTTCCCACTAATCTTTCATCTTTCAAAATTCAGCTAAATGTCACATGTTCATCAGCCTATTTCCAATGTCCCCTTATAATACCAGGCATTTCCTCATCCAGTGTATATCTCATTGTATTACAACTGAAAAAAAGTGCAAGAGGTTTTTTTTTTTCTCGTGCAGCTCCTCACTTTAGGTTTGCAATTATTAGGAATTTGCATAAAAATCACTAGGATTAGATGCGGGGATGGGTGGAGAAAAGAAACTGGGGGCTGGAGAGATGGCTTAGCAGTTAAGGCACTTGCCTCCAGTGCCTGAAGCCCCTGGTTCAATTCCCCAGGACCCACATAAGCCAGAACCACAAGGTGGTGACCCTGGTGTGTTCTCTCTCTCTCTCTCTCTCTCTCTCTCTCTCTCTCTCTCTCTCTCTCTGTATCTCTCAGATTGAAAATGAATAAATAAAATATTTAAAAAAAAAGAAACTAGGTGCTATTTTCTGTCATTAATCCAATGAGCATTTGTGGAAAAATAGGTATAAAACATATTTATCAAATATAAAATAAAAACATTGGATAAAAATTCTTTCTACATTTATAAAAAAATTTAAACCTTGGGCTCTTTGGGTGTTTGCTGTTGGTTTTCAGTGTTGAGGACCGGAACTAGGGCTTTCCACATGTTAGGCCTGTGATCTCCCACTATCCTCAGACCCCCTTCAAGTCTTTATTTAAGAAAAAGCAACCAGTTCCCTGATCAGGGATGGGGGGGGGGGAATTGGGGAATTCGGGATAACAACGCATTGTTTGCCCACTAAATAATGTAACTCATTATGGACAATAAATATATATTAAAAAAAAAGAAAAAGCAACCAACGCTCTAGCCAAAAAATACATGTCATTTTTGTTAAATCAAGGAGTGACTAAATGCATGGAAGCATGAAGTATGGGTAGATAGGAAGGACTTAAGGACAATGGCTGTATTTCAGCCAAGTTTTTCCTCTTGGAGCAATCAGGCTGGAGAGATAGCTTGGTGGCTATGGTACTTGCTTACAAAGCCTGACAGCCTGAGATCGATTCTCCAGGGTACATGTAAAGCCAGCAGGAGAAGACTTTTTTATTTTTATTTTTATTAACAGTAATTCTGTCATAAGCACTGTACTTGGCCATCGTGTTTGGCATTTCTGAGTCTAGTTGACCACTTATAGAAATTAAGTGATAACTTTTAGGTTTTAAACTTGCAGTTACTTCCAAATCATACAATTATTGAGTCTCTATTAAGTCCCTAAAATTTTATTTCTTGTAGATTCAGTTAGCCAACATAAAATTAGACTAAAATTTAATATTGTCAGTCATGGCACCTTTTAAATAAAATTTATGATATGTTTGAACAAAATAAGACCTTGGTAAATGGAGGTATTTGGATAGACTCAAGTCATGTGGATAATTCTGAATCTCCAAGTGCCTCTGGCCCTAATTAGTCATGGAAATAGTCCTCCATAGTCTGTCCGAGGAGTAACGTCTCCTTGTCTGACAGATATTCCCCTTAAAATTTTTATACCTGTGCATCATGTATTTTGATCCTAATCCCATTACCTTCTTTTGTCTCTTTCCCATGGAACCCTTTTTTCTTTCCAACTAATGTCTATTCTATTTTAATGTTTTTTTTCCTTCCTCTATCATCCATGCTGGAATGTGTTGTTGATGGGCCCACTTCTGTGCAGGTCTTGTGCAAGTATTGACAGCTGCTATGAGACCATGAATTCAATGGCCACTTCATGTTTAGAAGACAGCGTTTCAAAGCATTGCTCTCCTTCTGGCTCCCTTTCTGTACCCTCTTCCGCATTGTTCCCTGGGTCTTTGCAAGCATCATAGAGATGCCTCAACTAGTGCTGAGCATCCAAAAGCCACTTATTCTCAGCACTCTGACAAGTCTGGAGTCACCCCACTCGTCACCACCATCTGCACAAAGAAGCTTCTTTTTTTCCCCCATGTATTTACCTCTTGTTGAACTTGTTAATGATACAGCATTTTTACACTGCCAAACCGTGCCTGAGACTCCAAAGAAAGAAATGGTACAGTGCACAGCCTCATCCACCCATCATAAAGTATACGAAAACTTGATTCATGTGCATTGTGAAAATTTCACAAGAATTAGAACTTAAATCTGCTGCAGGACTTCAGATTTCTAGTACAGTACACCATTAAACAAACCTCTTCACATTTGTCTCAGTTCACTTCTAAGTAACAACCCCCAAGTTTGGGGAGGCACTGCTACTTTTCAAAAGAAGTATGCAACTCAAGGTCTGATTACTTATTAAAGTTTTTGGTGCCCAGAACAGTCTTCATCTGAACCAAGAATATCTTAAAAAGAAGCTTCGTTGACCAAATGTGAGAGCAGCACGAATCTATGGGTATAAGCATAAATATTTAGAGGTAAATGTGATGAACACAACATATGTATATAACCAAACAACTGTAGTAGCTTCCTTCTGTAGAACCAATGACCTTTCCAATCATAGGCTTTTGACAAGGGTTTCAGTTCCAGGCATGATTTCCCTCCCATCGAGTGGGCCTCAAATCCAATCAGAGAGCAGTTGGTTATTCTCATTGCAGTCATACCACTATTGCACTTGTGGGTACATCTTGCTTTCCTGGTTGGTTGAATAGCTCACAGGATTCACTGATGGTTGAGTGAAGAATATGTCTTAACTTCATATGAAGCAATCTTTACAAGGAGTTACCTATTTTCCTCAAGATCCATCAAACCAGCTCTGATTTCTGCCAAGCCATCTCAGCATGCCCAAGGAGGGTAAGAGCACATATAATATTTGCAAAGAGAAATCACTTCTCTCAAGCTTGAAGGACATTACTTAATTGTTGTCTGCATCCCGAGAGACCATATGGACAATGTACTGTAAATCTGTTAACAAGAAGGACATTCGATAACATCAGATTGGGTAAGATTTATTTCTTCTGGATGTTAAACTCACCGCCTTAATTTGATCATCTGGGAGCAGATGTAACACTACTATACTATATTATGGAAGCAAGAAGGCTGCTCTCCCTTGGTACAATTCACAGGAAGGAACCCGAAATTTCAGGGAATAATGAATAGTAAGTTGAGTTTCTTGTGTGCTATCTGCATACAACATCTTCCTAGATGCTAAGAGGAAAGTCCCTTTATCAGGGAACTAAGGTGCAATGAGGGAGGGAGAACCTTTGAAACTCAGTGTGTCAGGATGCTGTTATTGAGGACGAGCTCTGATTTTGCTATGGAGGCAAGCACCAGTGTGTTACACTTCCAGAGACAGAGCAGACAGAATGAACACATTGGGCAACAGAAAACGTTTGAGTCAATTCCTTTGACTTAACATCATATGTTTGAGATTTGTCTGCATTGTTCTTGCATTATCACAGTCCACTCATATTTATTGCTGTGCAGAATTCTGTTGAATGGTTATAATATAACTTGTTCAATAATTTGCAGTTGAGAGACCCTTGAATAGTTTCTATTTGAAGGACACATAATAAACTCTCATAGCATTATGAGTTAAGCTGCTATAAACATTTTCATATAGGTGTATTTGATGCTATACATTCAATTTCCCTTGAGTAAATGTCTAGGAGACTTCTGGTTCATATGGCAAGTTCATGCTCAATTTCATAACAAAACTACTAAAAGGTTTTTCAAACTGGGTTTGATTAATCTGCATTCTCTCTCTCTCTCTCTCTCTCTCTCTCTCTCTCTCTCTCTCTCTCTCTCTCTCTCTCTCTCTCTCCCTGTGCATTCTGGGCAAATAGAATGGGTGTGGGGTATGTTCATTGTAATCTTCAAGGATTTTCACTTCTTCCAACCCCATATATATTTAGGCTATTTCTTAAATTCTTAAATTTCCTGTTCTCTATATTTCATCCAGGGTACTTCAGAGCTAAAATTAATAAAGCTATTCACAACCTCTGTTTTTGCCCACAATAGCTAGATAATTAAAACAGGACCATAATATTAGTCATAAAGAAATTTCCCAGGGTTACACCTTGGCTTCCTCTGAATTCTTTCCCTCACCACATAGTGCTTCAATTTTCCTTGACTCTGTGAGTAAGCAGGGAGTATCTCAGATGCCTTTGTGTAACAATTTACCATTGCATTACTTACCATCTTCCTTCCTTCCTGGTATGGATGGGGATGTGTTCCCTACAGATACCTGTCACATCATCGTCTCAAGCTGAGTCCCATAGCTGAGATGCTGTTACTGAAGATGCAGAAGATGGTATCATTTCTGGTGTGACTTCAACAGCCGGCACACACTGCTACTATTTGTCTTTTCAATGCACCCCAAGTGTTAGCATTCCTGTTCCCTCTTCTCTTCTTCTAGTTCTTTTGGGTCAGAACTCAGAAATAGGTCTCTGAATTGGGTTGTAGTATGATTTAAGCATGGGAAACTGGTTCTTCCGAGAATCTCCTTTCTCCTTAGAGGCTAGACTGTTGTTTTGAAATCATGTGAGTACACTCTGATTCTCTTCCTTTGGGATGCTTCCTTTGAGATTTCCCACAGACACTCAGGTCAATGCATGCTTAATTAGAAAATGGCTTGATTTATGTGGAAAGTTTTGCTTCATTGTTTGCATTAAAATTATCTTATATCTGGGTTTGAGATGTAGCTCCATTGCTAGAGGGCTTGCCTAGCATGCATGAAGCTCTAGGTTCAATCCCCAACACTGCATAAGGTGTGTGATGGTGCATGCCTGCCATCTCAGTGTTTGGTAGAAGGGATCTTCAGCTATGTAGTGAGTTGGGGAGTTGGACAGCAGCCTGAGTTACACAAGACCCTGTGTTCAGAAACAAGACTATCTTAAATCTTCACTGCAACCTTTACTATACTAATGATCATGGGTATTTTTATTTGATTTAGGAATCAACTCTGAAGAGTTCCTAAGGATTCATTTTCAGTAAAAGTTCCACCTGGAAATCCCAAGGGAACCTAATATCTTCAAGTATTTTAAGGGGCATAAATTTTACACAATGCACAAATAATTGATGCTTATGACAATACTAACCACTTGAATATAAAAAGCCCAAAGGTAATTAGTTATAGAAATACTGTGCTAAGCTTTGATAAAATTAAAACCTTTTAAAAACCACATCCAAATTAGATGGTATTTTAATTAGAACATATGGTTATCTGGCACTTCATAAAACAAATAGTAAGCTGAGAACGATAACATATGTTCTCTTGCTATTTCTAATGAGTTGTAATGAGAACATTGCATTGGACGCACTTCTTATAAAATTAGAATGGTGGTGTGTCTTCTATGGTGGTGTTCATATTGGTTGTCTGACAAATGATTCTCACATAACTGTATGGTCTGGTGTAATTCCACAGAGGGAGCAGAAGCCTATCTGGATTCTCCTGAGTTGCCATGACTACACAGTTGGGAATAGATCGGATTCCAACTCCTCTCATAAGGCAGCATTATTAATTATTGTCACCTGCTATGTCCTCCCTGCATGATGGCTCCTTCATGTGTCATCGTGCCTCTCATTGGGATGTGAAATCTGATTTCAATCATAGTGTCAATGGGAATGCCACGCACATTTTTCTCAACTGTGTCACCTTTACCTAAAACCATATTCTTCTTATTGCTGATCACCATCTACATTATGCTCCATAAGTTATCCCTCTCTCTGCTCTGGTGTCTTTTTCAGAATTTAACTTTGGAGTACCTGGTACAATGCTCTGAGCTCAGGGCATGTGATGTTGGATAGTTTAGTACAATAGAGTATGGTGTGGTGTAATGTAGTGTGGTTTGCTGTGTAGTATGACACAGTGTAGTGTAATGTGTAATAGAGTGTAGTATAGGTTAGTGTAATGTGGTTTAGTCTATTGCGATGTAATATAGTGCACGTGTGACGTATAATGTCATATATTGTAGTGTGATATGATGTGATGTGGTGCAGTGGGATGTGACATGATGGAATGGAATGTAATGGAATGGGTGAGTGTGGTGTCATGTAGTGTGATGATGTGATTATGGAACTCACTCAGTTGAGGATGATCAGTACTGATGAGGTTAGTCCCCAAGGGCTTGCCCTTTAAGCTGACTGCAATTGAGCCGGTCTTCCAGTAGGTGGCAGCAACATTCTACAGGGCTTCAGAAGTCCAGAAAGGGGTTTGTTTCTAGAATTCTCTTAGATATGAGCATGGTGGTTGTGTTTTTAGAGGTCTTCTCCTTTAGACTTTTAATTTCAGCAAAAAATTGAGACGTGGAGCAATCAATAGAGAATTTTTTTTACAGTATAATGGGAAATAAAATTCAGGTCCCATGTTTTTTTTTTTTTTAACTATGCACTTTCCCTCACATATATCTAAAACTTTTAAATGTACCTAATATTGGACTTTTTCTAGATTAGGTTGAAGTTTTTACTGGTGTTCTAATGGAAGAAATGTATACTCAGATAAGTTCTCAAATTTGTTTTTGAGAGTCAAGATCATGTTTTACTGCAAAGTACCTCTGGATTTTTCTGTGCTTCATTTTAAATCAATCCGAATAAGCCCATTTAAGTGCCTATGCTCGAATATGAAGAAAACATAAAAGCAATATATATTTTAGGAGAATGTGGGAGTCCACACACTCTAAGCTGGCAGGAGTCTAACGAGACAAACCTTGGGTTCAATTTCAAAACAGTGTCTTCTACTTTGATTTATAATTGTATGGGTAGTTTATTTTGCTACATTTGGTATCTGTTTGGTATTTTTTTTATTTTTACAAACCATATAGCATCAAATTAACTATATTGCATCAAATTAAAACTATCTAGGAAGACAGACCCACTAGGATGTATGTGTAGAGAGATTACTTGGATAGATGGATGGATAGATAGATAGAAGAGGAGGATTTATTATGGGAATTTCTTGTGATTATGGAGACTAAATAGTCCCATGAAGGCTTTCTGAAGGCTGTAACATGGCTCCATCCAAGCTGGGAGGCTCCAGGACCAGAGAAATAAATGTTATAATTCTCCAGCCTTAAAAGAAGACCTGCAAACCTAGGAGTCTGCTAGTGTAAGACTCTAAAACATGGATCCCTAGAGTCTTGATGCTAAGAGCAGGAAAAGAAGTGTGCCTCAACTCCAGAGAAGGGAGAGCTAATTTTTCCTCTGTCATTTGTTCTTCCTGGGCCTAAACCTGACTGGGTAGTGCCCACCCATCAATCCTTACTGGGTTCAAAAATTCAAATGCCAGTCTAGCATCCTTATAGATACATCATGCAATATGTGGCTATGTCAACACCTTTAATCCATTCAAATTGATACCTAAAATTACTTATGATACCACCTTTTTAGGCTGCATTTGAATAATGTTAAACATAACATAATTTTAATTATTGTACATTAATATTAATCTGTATGCATTTAATATTAATGTGCAGTGTACATTATTATTAAACACATTATTTTGCAACAGATTTTATTTATTTACTTACTTACTTGCAAGGAGAAAAAGAGAAAGAACAGATGGAGGATGGGAAAGGGAGGAAGAAAAGGATGGAAGGCAGGAAGAACAAGAAACAGAAGAACCGGAAAACATGGAAGCATCCACGTGTAGCTTAGTGGTACAGCATCTTCTTGTTTGTGTGAAGTCTTGTTTCATTTCCAAACAACAAAGTAAAAAACTTTCACACAATGAATATCAATAACCCCAAAAGGAAGACTATCAGCAGAATTGGGGCATGAGAGAAGGAGGTCTAAGAGTACAACCGTTTTAATTAAAAAAAAATCAGTAAATAAAAAATTTAAAACCTTTCCCTTTCATTTTTATGTAGATATAGCTTGCATCTTATGTTTTATATTTTCACATTACCTTGTATCAGTGTTACAATGACCAGAGTCGGCACAGCAGATTAAGTGCATTGCTATCTTTCCTCATTACTCCTTGCTAATCCTTGGATGATGGGCAGTTCATAATATGGGGCTCATCTTTTCAGTTTCCTGGATTGTAATTCAGTATCAAAATTCTTTCATAGTTAGTTGGCTTGACTCAGCTTCAGGACCTCCTGGGCTGGTTTATTTTCAAACCTATACAAGAGTGTTTCTCATCACAGAGTTTTTTTTGCCTTTTCCTATTTACAGTTTAATCACAGCGACTTCAGTTATTAAGTTTCTTTCCCTAAATTAAGCTGATTATCTTTTTTAAATTGCAATTTAGAAACTTTTACTATTGACCAAAAAAGAATATGTAATTTTATTAACCTATGAAAATTATATTAAATATTCATTTATTTTTTAGACTTATTGAAGTGCTTTAAAAAATTTCTATGTACTGAGTGACATGACGTTTTGGTGGGGTAATGTTTGGTTTTATGTAGTGCCCGATATTAAACCCAGGGACTCATATTTGCTAAGGAAACATTCTACCACCAGACCCTATCCCCTACCCACAATTTTTTTAAGTCTTAAATATATATTTATTGTCCATAATGAGTTACATTATTCAGTGGGCAAACAATGAGTTCTTATCCCCAAATCCCCAATGCCCCCCTCCCTCCCCAATCAGCTGGATATCCTCCTCCGTGGGCCGTCTGGATCAGTCCTTGTGGCAGGGGACCCTGGATAGCCTAGTACACAACCTGGTCCTCCTGGCCCAAGTGTGTTGATACTGAAGGGTGCCATGCCTGTGGATAGTCTCCCCCACCACGGCTCTTACAATCTTTCCGCCCCCTCTTCCGCATAGTTCCCTGAGTCATGGTGGATGAGTATTAAGGCTTAAGGTGATTATCTTATATAGCAAGAGTCTCAGTAATCATATTCCTTAACTTAGGAGGTATGTTTTCCATTTATTTACTTTTCTTTTCCAACTAAGGAGTGATAACCTGATTTCTATGAAACAAATCAATTTTTTTGTAAGTTTTAATCCTTAAAGAAGAAAACATTACAATGAAAGAAAGAAAGATAATCTGTGTCTTTAATTGTGAGAGCCATGGTGGAAGAGAATATCCAGAGGCATGATGCCCCTGAGTAACAACATACTAGGGCCAGGAGAACCGGGTGAATTCTAGGCTATCCATGATTCCCTGCCCCAAGGACTGATCCAGACGCACACAGAGGAGGATATCCAGCTGATTGGGGAAAGGGAAGAGGTGCATTGGGGGAACTGGGGATAACAACTCATTGTTTGGCCACTAAATAATGTAACTCATTATGGACAATAAAAAAAAAAAGAAAAAAAAGAGTAAATAAAGTCACAGGGTCCACTGAAAAAAAAATAACTGCTAACCCCCCCCACAAAAAAGATAATCTGTGTCTTTAAATATGAGACTTGTAGGCTGGGGAGCTGGCTCAGTCAGGAAAGTGTTCATATAAGGCTCTGAGTTCGATCCCTAGTACCCACATAAAATGCCTGGCATGATGACGCATGTCTATAATCTAGGTTCTGGAAAGGCAGAGACATGAAGATTCCTGGGGCTTGATGGTCAGCTAGTCTAGCCCATTTGGAGGGTTCTCAGCCAGCGAGAGACTCTGTATTAAAAACTAAGGTGGAATATATTTCTGAGGATGATACCTGAGGTTTTCCTCTGGGCTTCACATACACACAATGCATACATACACATGCACCTGCATAATGCACAAGAGCGTGCATATGTGTGCGTGCACACACAGTGAAATTAAAAAACCACAAGATGCTCCAGGAACTCTTGGAGTGCACACAGTTCAATTTGCTCAGCCCCAGAGGACTTAACTGGCTTGTCCACAGTACCTGTCCAGGCTGTGCTATAGAGGAATATCACCCAGACATTAAAGAAAACATGAGTTGTCTCCATCACTGTGAAAATGAGTCACAATAAAATCAGGTGAAAGGAACCACACCTCTTGGCCATGACAGAGTTAATCTTGGTTTACATTCATAGAGTGATTTCTGTTTATCAGGCAACTCGTTCATATGTCATTTAATTATCACAGTAACCTTTTCAGGCTCTTGTTGTTACACTATTTTTACAAATCAGTGGGCTGACATTGAAGAGGTCAAACAACTCCATTCATTCTTATAATGGGACAAGGTGGTAGAGTCTGAATTTGAACACAAGTCTCACAGTTTGGGAAATCTTTGTTTTTATGCATTTTATTTTAGCACAAGTCTTAGTGTGTGTATGTGTTGGGAGGTGGCTCACTTCCAACCAGGAGAACAAATCTCCAAGGAGAATAAGGCAGGGAAATGAAAAGAATGTTCTGGTAACAGTGGTTGGCCCCTGTCCCCATAACTCCAGAGAACAATTAATACTCAGAAGTGTTAGCCCTAATTATCGATGAACTTTATACATTTGATTATGGAATGAGTGGCAGAAGGTGGCCTCTGGGAAGAAGAGCATGACTATTTTTGCCCATTAAAATAATAAAATTCCATAGGCCATTTAGAAAAAGGAGCTGGGATTTTAGAAGCAGACATTACTATTTACATGAGGCCAGTGTATAAAAAATTGATGGACCAGAAACCAGGCATGTGCTGTAGGAAATACAGATAACCTGATAATTGCAAAAGATGCTCTGGGAGGAAAGCTACCAACATCTTTCCCTCGGTGGTACAAGATCTCAGGGTGGTCCTGCCTAAAATAATCCAGTAAGTCTTACTCATTCCCTCCCTCTTCACTCATCCAGAAAATGCTAACTATACATTTTTAGCATACTTCGTTTTTTATCTGTAAAAGGGGCACGGAGTCATGGCCACTTCCTGAGGCTGTGAGGAGAAGTAAATTAGTTTGTATAGTGTCCTTAGAACAGTACACAATGACTCCTGAATTGGTGTTCATGGTTGTATTATTTTATTATTGTTTATGACTATAAAATATATGCTTTATTATGATAGGACAAATATAACTTGTATGACCACTCGGTTAAGTTTGGAGTATAAGAAATGAAAAGTTTATTTATTCAGTAAACACTTACTGGATGCCTGTGTACCAGACATGGTTTTAGTTTAGACACAAACAGAAAACTCCTTCCTTGCCTTTGAGTGGCTTACACTCTGTGAGGGAAGTTTTCATTAAGATAAGAAACACCAAACTCATCTGTATTTTCTTTGATGGAGCAACAGACTGAAGAGTAGTCTTGATTTTCAGCTTAGATGCTCCATTAGTGACATGAGGAGAAATTAAAAAAATGTGTGGAAGACCCAAAGTTAGAAGCAGTTTTTAAAATGATAAATGCTACAGAGATAAAATAGAGGTACCTCTTTCTTGATTGTAAGCAAAGTTGCTAAGGACAAAACTCAGTTTTCTGACTTTGATTCACTTTCTACTCATTAGACTGAATCTCTTTTAGTCAATAAGGTTTGTAAAATACAGATTTAAAAATAGTACCAAAAGACTAGGTTAGGGTGATTTGCTCTGAGATTTTGCCAGAAGGTGTCTAGGAATCATTAACTGTGCATTAACGGTTTGTATGCTCTTCCAGAAATTTCTAGTCTTGACAGTGACAAACACTGTCTCTCTGACTCCAGGATTGCAGGAAGCATGCCCATAGTTGGAGGAAGAAACAACACACCCGTGACAAAGTTCATCCTCCTGGGCTTTTCAGACCACCCTCAGATGAAGGTCTTCCTTTTCATGTTGTTTCTGGGAACCTACCTCCTGACTCTGACCTGGAACCTGAGCCTCATCACGCTCATCAGGATGGACGCTCAGCTGCACACACCCATGTACTTCTTCCTCAGTAACTTGTCTTTCTTAGACATCTGCTACGCGTCCTCCACAGCCCCCAAGATGCTTTCTGACATCCTCGCCCAGCAGAGCACCATCTCTTTCTTTGGCTGTGCCACGCAGTACTTCGTCTTCTGTGGAATGGGGCTGACGGAATGCCTGCTCTTAGCAGCCATGGCCTATGACAGGTACGCTGCCATCTGCAAGCCCCTGCTCTACACAGCCCTCATATCCCACACTCTCTGTTTAAAGATGGTGGCTGGTGCCTATGTGGGGGGCTTCCTGAGTTCTCTGATTGAAACTTGCTCTGTCTATCGGCATGATTTCTGTGGGCCCAACGTGATCAACCACTTCTTCTGTGACCTTCCTCCACTGCTGGCTCTGTCTTGCTCAGACACGTCCAGCAGCCAGGTGGTGACTTTCGTCTTGGGAGTTGTGGTGGGAGTGGTGTCTGTCCTGGTGGTCCTCATCTCCTACGGGTACATTGTTGCTGCTGTCCTGAGAATCAGCTCAGGGGAAGGCAGGACCAAGGCCTTCAGCACCTGTGCCTCTCACCTCACTGCTGTGACCCTCTTTTATGGTTCTGGTCTCTTCATGTACATGCGCCCCAGTTCCAGCTACTCCCTAAATCGAGACAAGGTGGTGTCTGTGTTCTATGCTGTGGTGATTCCCATGGTGAATCCCATCATCTACAGTCTTAGGAACAAGGAGATTAAATCCGCCGTAAGGAAAGCTGTGCAAAGAGACCACATGTGTTCTTATGGGCACTCGTTTTTCTGACCCTGGGTTGTGTCTGCAATGATGGCTCAGTGGTACAGGCATTTATGTCGTCTTGGACCAATGGATTTACATGGTTATTTGAGTGGACCAAGCTTTTGCTCCCCTCGGTAAGACTCCACTAACAAGTTCTTCTATTGGTGACCAGAAAAGACTTTAGCCACTATTGGTGTCCAGAATAAATAGCATGCATACGTGAAATTTCAAAGGCTCCGTTTAGTAGAAAACCTCATCACAACAACACCAACACCAGCAAAACAAACGTGAGATGTCAAAGTAGAGTTTGTGTTGGCAGGAGGAAAATGACTGGAACAATGTTAGTCTGGACTTGAAAGGTGTGGTTCTTCCCGAACTACAGAGCACAGAGCACACTGCCTGAAGAAGGCAACACACTATCTATACAGAGTTGCTGTTCCCTCTTCTGAGATTCTCAAGTGTTTCCCTTGGAGGACTTGAGGACCACAGGGAAGCCAGCCTGCCTGTACGAGAATCCTGACCATAGTGAACACCGTGACTGATGGCATATACAAACGAACTCTAGATGTACTAAGGCAACAATTGTGGTTTGAGCTTTACAGAGGGAAAATAGGATCATTTCTTGGGCAATCCAATCAACGATGCAAAAATAGTCACTATAAAGATTTAAATTAAAACCAAGACATGATTGCTTAAGCCTAAAGTGACAGCTTTCAACCAACATTGAAAGTTTCCAAGGGGTCTAAGCATAGTGATCCTGATAAAACGTCTTCTGTTTTTACCAGGTTGGTGAGGGATTCTAGAGGAGGACCTAGTCAAGGAGCGAAGGTCAAGGTCTCTTTTCTGCGTTTTCTTGGAAATGTAATGTATCCTTTAACTGGCAGTAAAGAATGGGAATACATGTGTCCAAATGTAGTCTTTCTTGGATAGCCTTAAATAGGTGAGTAAATATACCTATGTGTCCTTGGATAAGTTTTTGGACTCTGTGTCTCAGTGCCTTATCTGTAAATATGGTAATAAACTCCTAGTCTTATCATGAAGTGAATCAGTACATACAAACACTGAGACTTGTGCCTTCGGGAGGGGAGTGTTCAAGGGATGCTATTATTATTTAATGATTTGCTACTGTAAGCCAAAGAAATGGAAGATATTTTATTAGATTTGTGGAAAATGTGATCTCTGTAACAGCTTTTGGTGTGCTGGGAAGAGGTCCCAGGGAGACTAATAGCCGAGTGGGTAAGAATAATCATCCTTGAGTCACCTGATCTGTGGTAATTAATGTCCTCTACCATTTTGTAGGCACATAGCTTTATGCAGTTTACAGAAATGTCTACTCGCTTCACCTGTAAAATGAAGTCGATAATGGTCTTTATATAATTGGTACAACAATTAACTAAGAATTTGCAAAAAGAGGGCTCAGCCTCTGCCTAGTACCTGCTATAATGATACTTGATAACCATTAACTCAAATTATTAGTTATTTAGTCAATACTATTTGTAAATTTTGTATAAATAAAACTTTTAGGATAATGTGCTAAAAAGAGACAATAGTTTTGGGATACCCACTCCATGGGAATATAGCCATGTCAGTGACAAATGCATACTGGAACCACTCATTTCTGAGTCCCTAAGGAAAAGGACAGAGATCAGGTTCATGGAGGTGGCTGTACCATGATGCCCATCTGTCAGCGGCCTGGACACCTCTTTCTTTGTAGCCCATGTTTCTCTGCTTTTTGTTATCAGCACTCCAATTTGCTGAGCTCTTATCATTCAGTGTACCAACTTTCAAAATGGAAGCTAACCTTAAATTCTCGTAAGCAAATATCAGATGAAATGATACAGCCCCAAATTCATCCATCCACCAGTGAAAAGTGTCTCAGACATTGAATCCGAATGGAGTTATCACTGACCTATTATTGTGTGTGTAGGGTTTTTGGTGAAAGAAGATTCTTTTTTTTTTTTTTTTTTTTTTTTTTAAATCTTATTTATTCATTTTCAAGCAGAGAGAGAGAGAGAGAGAGAGAGAGAGAGAGAGAGAGAGAGAGAGAGAGAGAGAGAGAGAGCGCAAGCACACAAGGGTCTGGCTTATGTGGGTCCTGGGGAATTGAACCAGGGGCCTTAGGCACTGGAGGCAAGTGCCCTATCCGCTGAGCCATCTCTCCAGCCCAGAAGATTCTTAATTGAAAATCTTTACCACAATCTCTGTTGCTGGTCATGTATATGTTTATCAGTAATGAAAGATGTCTCTTTCCATTGGGACTATAAGAAAAAGTACCTATGTGCATGTTCACTATTAAGGGTGCTCGCTAAGACACATTCATCCTGGTGCATAATGTAAGGATGGTTTGCAAAACTGGAATGGGAAAAGTACCACTGGATTTACCACATGTTGGAGAAGACTTCCCCAATGAGTGTATTTACTAAGGGGCATACAAACTGACATGCCGTAAACAGAATACTTTGGACATCAAAAGCACCAGGCATTTTGTAGCTATTTGAAACAGAACAAGCCACAGCTTGTTCTCCATGGAGGGTTGGTGACTAGCAGATGGAATTCACTTCAGTAAAACTACCACAGTCCAGGGTGTGGCTGTCATATTTGCAACCTCCAAAAATCTTTTCCAGATGGACTGGAGCTAATTAAATTCAGAATAGATCTTTGCATAAGCCAGAATGCCATTTTTAGCTTTCAGTGAAGAACACAAATGCCAAGATTGTACTTGTGCCAGGGGCACAATTCTCCATCTGTTGAGGAAACCACATAGACAGACAAATTACAGATGAAACTCTATTTGGAGAGAAATGAATCAAGGGAGAGCGGATTATGTGTGTCAGTGTTTGATGTGCCCAGATACTAGGGCCCAGACCGACAAGCCCAGGCCATGGAACTGTTAACCTTTTCTCTACAAGCCTTGCTTTCCCCTCTGTCCCAAGATAACCACATCTCTTTGTTAATCAAAGGATTGTTTGTAAATTGGTGAATGGACTTTTTCCTTATTTTGGTCAAAGAATTTTTTTTTCTCTAAAGTGTTTTTACTTTGCATTTTATTTATCTATTTTCATTCTTTGATATGTGAGGTTTTGTAAACATCTTGTTTCTATAGGTATCACAAAATTTCTCGGATATTTTGTATGTATACATAATTTTGCACATTCATAAGTTAGTGCACAATGCAACAGCCAGTTTTTTCCCTAAAGATCAATAATCTTTTTTTTGTGTGTATGTGCTTGTGTATGTGATGTGAGTGTATGTGTATGCAGATGTGTGAGTCATGTGCACATTTGGTGTGCATGCATGTTCCGTGGTGGGTGGCTGTGGGCATGTGGATGTCACAGGATAACTGAGTATTGGTCTTTGCCTTCTGTCTTATTTGAAGTAGTGTCTCTTTCTCATTCACTGCTCTATTCTTTAAGCTAGCTGGACTGTAAGCTTCCATGGGGAATCTATGGTCTATGCCTTCCTTCTTGTCTTAGGTGTGCTGGGATTACAGAAGCCAGCCATATTCTGGCTTCTGTAATATATAATTCTGAATATCTAAACTGAAGTGTCCATGTTTTCAGGGTAAGCACTTTTCCCAATGAACCATCTTCCCAGCCCAAGATAATCTCACTTCTAAGCTATTGAAATTTACAGCTCCAGTATTCTGTCATCATCCACACAAAGAAGGAATGATTTGTGTTTTACTTGTTCATGTGCAGGTAACAGATTTTGATATCTCTTGATATCAAAATGAGCAGGGGAAACATCCCTTCTTCTACATAAAGAGACGTGTTGGATAACCTAGCACTTTCTTAACAGCCTTATCTGTACTTCCTGATTCTTATTGCCTCATCTCCATCAAGATAAACCAACTCTAGTTCTGTGCCCAACTTCTTTTTATTCCATTTCCACTTTTCCCATTCTCCTTCCAATGGTGGCCAAGACCCCTCTGTGCACCACAGCTGGCTAGCTCCTCTTTTCTACAAGCAAATGAAGGGTCTTTTGTAATCATGGTTTGGCACTTTTACAAATTGAATGTGGAAACATCTTTCCTCAGAATTGCCAGGCTAAATGGCTGGCTGGCATAATCTAGTGGGAAGAGAGACAGACCACAGATGTTGACGGGATCATATTATAGAAGGAGGTAAGCAGCCAAGTACTAGGATAAAACTATAATTTTAGATTATTGTTCACTCTGCATCCATTGAAAAAGTCATGCATTTTATATTATATGGCATAGTCTTATTTGTTCTAAATTTCTGACCAAAAGGAATCTGGGTTGTTTTAATCTTTAAAAAATCCTTTGGATCTGGGTATGGTAGTGCACACCTTTATTCCCAGCACTCTGGAGGTGGAGGTAGGGTGATTGTGTGAGTTTGAGGCCAGCCTGAGACTACATAGTGAATTCTAGGTCAGCCTGGGCTAAAAGTGAGAGCCTGCTTTGAAAAACCAAAGAAAGGAAGAAAGAAAGAAGGAAATAAATAAATAAATAAATAAATAAATAAAGCAAGCCAAGCTGGGGGTGTTTCTCAGAAGCAGAGCAATTGTGTCACACATATAAGACCCTAGGTTCAAGCTCCAGCACAGCAGTAAAAGGAAATAAACATGCTTAACTATCTGAAACAGAAAATCTCATGCACATCTTCAACTGGAAAACTTACCAGTGAGATTCAAGATGATTCCAGAAACTCCAAGATCTGAAACCACCAACACTAAAAGGGTAAAACAAAGGGCACCTTTATCTTGTAGTAAAAATAAGAACTGAAAGGGAAAGGGGAGCAGCTATGAAGGTAGTACAAACAATACATGACAGAAAGCTTTTAGGAGGGAGGGACTCAGGAGCACAGGGGTCAGCAGACTCTGTCAAGAGACTCTGGGATGAAAGGACTTATGGATTTATTTTTTTCTGAGCTATTTGGATCAACTTTGCTTTTAAAGGATTAAAAAAACTTTTTAGTGATAGCTTCCATAGATCATAAACCATTATGATTTCCTCTTCCACAATAGACCCTGACCCTCGGGAAGTGTGATAGAGATGACCCAGTGCTGAATACTCCACTGTCATTTCTACTCAACTCTATGGTGTCTTTTGCCATCAGAGGTACATCAGTCAACTCTAGATTTTTTTTTTTTTGAGGTAAAGTCTTGCTCTAGCCTAGGATGACTTAGAACCCACTATGTAGTCCCAGGAAATCCATAAGTCTCACTGATCTCAGATCATTTTCAGTCAAGGAACTGGCCTTCAAGGGACATCTGACTCCTTAAACTTTTTTTTATCCATAATTAGATACATTGAATGAACAAATAATTGGTAGGCATTCCCATTTCCCCAATTTCCCTCTTCCCTGTCCCCAATGAGCTGGATATCCTCCTCCGTGGGCAGTCTGGATCAGTCCATGGGGTAGGGAGTTATGGATAGCCTAGGAACTCCTTAAACTTGATGCTCATCCTGCAATATAGTTATCAACGAGACTGCTGAGAGGTGCTCTAGAATCCTCATCAAGGAAAGATGGGTTCTTGCACCATTAGCCTACTCCCCTTTCCTCTCAGAAATAGATGCTCCCTTTTCCTTTTTAGTTTATATTTTTACTACAAGACAAAGGCATTCTTTGTTTTATACTTTATTGTTGGTGGTTTCAGATCTTGGAGTTTCTGGAATGGTCTTTTATCACACATGGCGTCCCTAGTAGCTTTCCAGTAGAGGTTGTGCATGAGATTTTCTGTTTTAAATAATTAAGCACCTTTATTCTTTTTTTTTGAAAATAGAGTATTTATTTATGTTTAAGTTCATGTTAATTAAAACCAAGCACTGACTGAACTGGCCATATGGAAAGGTGGGAGTGTGAGGATGGAGGCAGACCTCCGACACTCTCTCCGTGGAGCCCAGGAAATGTCGGATTGTGGCTGCATCCACAGGCCGATGAGTGAAGACAGCCAGGTGAGAAAGGGCTGCCTTTTGTTCAGAGTAGTCTCTATATAATTGAAGAGGGGGATCAGATCCTCAGATTCCAAAGTTCCCAGGTCCACATTTGTTCCTGGAAGACAGTAAAGGAAGTCAGGGAAGCGTGTTTGCTGGGGACTGATGCTCATGGGTGTCTGGCCTGCACTTTTTCAGGGGTGTGATTGTGGCAGACATTCTGGAAGGATGGATAATGGGCCCAGCTCTTGCTTGCTGGCACCTGTGCCAGTATATCAAGTCTAGCTGTTATTTCCCCATGTGCTTGCTGAAAAGGGAGGGGGCTCTTAGTGGGCTTGCTCCCATCTTGTAAGTGGACACTGTGTGGTCAGTATTCCTAACAGATTCTTTTAGCCATTCTTGAATTCTGCCCCCACCCCAGTTCTCCCTCAGCTAATTACTGTATACTGCATTTCTTCCACTAGAAGGGTTTATTCCTACTTCCTATAAAGACTTCACAGAAGTGTCCCTAAACTCGCTGAG
>PVHP010005643.1:30398-64436 GCA_004024765.1 Zapus hudsonius
TCTCTTTCTTTCTTTCTTTCTTTCTTTCTTTCTTTCTTTCTTTCTTTCTTTCTTTCTTTCTTTCTTTCTTTCTTTCTTTCTTTCTTTCTTTCTTTCTTTCTTTCTTTCTTTCTTTCTTTCTTTCTTTCTTTCTTTCTTCTTTCTTTCCCCCCTCTCTTTACAGTAGGGTCTCACTTTAGCCCAGGCTGACCTGGAATTCACTATTTAGTCTCAGGCTGGCCTCAAACTCAAGTCATCCTTTTACCTCTGCCTCCCAAGTGTGATTAAAGGTGTGAGCCAACACACCCAGCTTGGCTTTCTTCAGCCATTTAATTACTTTGACTTTATAGTTTTGATTAGTTATTATTCACCATTGCACTTTTTTATACTGTAGAATGATGAAGTCAAGCTAATAAATGTATCATTATACACTGTTTTGTTTGCTACTCAGCATGTGCTATGTGTAGATGAGTCTCTTCTCAAAGGTCCGTATGTTAAAGACTTGATTCCAGAATGCATTTAGAAGATGGTGGGACCTTTGAGAGGTTGGAACCTAATCAGAGGTCCTTAAATCAATGAGCTCTGCCTTGGAAGGAGGTGTGGACCTTTGTCTCTCAGCTTCTCTCTGTTTCCTGCCTCCTGATCTGTGCAGTTTCCTTTACTACATACTCCCCACCATTGTCACTGAGTGCTCTCGCCACAGCCCCAAAGCAGTGGGGCACCACTGCTAATCTCGGATGAAAACTCCCGGAACTATGGCTATATAACCTTTTTTCTCTTCATTAGTTAATTGCCTCAGGCATTTGATTGTAGTAATGGACAGCTGACTAATACAGCATGTTTCTTCCTCTTATAGGAATTCCTAGTGGCATCCAGAGTTGGATGGGTGGAATGTTGCTTTAGTCCCTCTTTCTGTGACATTGTCTATCTATATATCTATTCATTTGAACTTTCAAAGAGGAAAGAGGAATTGACTTTATAGTACTCTCTGCCACTTTGGCTCCAGTAACTGATTATGGAACCTCAGTGTTCTGGTATGTGAATAGTTCATGGCATAACACAGGCAACATTTGTTGAGTGAATGAATTAAACCAAATACTTTAACATTATACTTTTAGTAATTTGGCTAATACAATCAAAACTACCATTTTACTTACACTCCACAATTTTCCTGGGACAATCAAACAAAATAAAATGAGTAATTCACATGGAAGAGAAATTTTGGGTAGAACTCTAAGGTAAACGTGCCAATTGATTTATTTATTATTTATTTAAGCAAGAGAGAAAGAGAGAAGCAGAGAAAGATATGGGTGTGTCAGGGTTTCTTGCCACTACCAACAAATTCCAGATGTATGTGTTCCTTTATACATTTGGCTTTATGAGGTTACAAGGGAGCCTGGGACATCAGGCTTTGTAAGAAAGTGCCTTTAATCACTGAGCCATCTCCTTAGTACTAATTTTAAGCTATATTTGATTACAGTTCTCCTTCCACCTTCTGGCTCTGACATTCTGTCCTCTATTATACAATATTCCATGAGCCGTGGAGGAGACTCTATATATGTCCTGGGTAGGGCCTAGCACTTTCATAGCATTTTAACCATCTGTAAGAGTTTCCTTTTATAAACCTCCTCCCTGTTAACCAGCTGACAGAAAGCTGGAAAAACCTGCGGTTGCATGCAGCCCTGTGGGAGAGAGAAGTCGTCAATGGTGGTAAATAGCTGTGGAACTGGCAAGCCTTAAGATTGGCCAGCCAGGCCACATGTGCCAACTGGGGCAATAGTGGAATGTCTGTTATGGGGGAAACCAACTGCTCTCTAATTGGATAGGAGACCTGCTCCATGGGAGGGAGCATATGCCTGGTACCGAAGATCTAGTCAAAAGCCTATGGCAGAGGATGTCATGAGCCCTAGGGGAGTAATGCCTTCTGTTGTCTGGCTAAATACATATGTTAAGCCCACCAAGCTGCCCTATAAGCACTTTTATTTTTGTACATACCCATATATTAATGCTACTCTCACTTTTGTCTAGAGAAGCTTCTCTTTTCAGATGGTAGTGACCACTGTGATAATTCAAAAGACACCATAGTGCTGAGAAGAAGTGATAGTGGAGTGTTCAGCACTGGGACATCTCTATCACACTTCCCGAGGCTCAGGGGCATATTGCAGAAGGGGTAGTGGAAAGATTGTAAGAGCCACAGGAAGGGTAGATTACAATGTAATCTTCCAGATACAAAATGGCCTTGATATTTATGACTTTGAAGTGCCTGATAATACCTACACAAGACCTTCATAATGGGAAGAAAAGATGATGACACCAAAACAAAATAAAGGCTGATTGGGAGCTCGAGGAGATATGAGGGAGGTTGTGGAGGGAATCATCATGGTTTATTGCCTATGGTTATGAAAGCTATCAATAACAAGTTAAAAAAGAGTTTCCTTTTATAAGTGAGATAATCAAAATTGTGTAAAAGTAGGGCTTGTTATTTTCAGATCAATTAAATTGTGTAATTTTTAATTCTATGTTTGGGTACAGAATTTTTCAGTTTTTTTGGTCTACTCTGACAGATTGCAATTTAATTTTCTAAACTTTACAATTTTGGAATGAGAGCAAATGTGATATTCTCATATTTTAAATATTTATGCATAAATGTATAGTTTTCAAGAATAAAGCCTTTAGAACATTAACATGTGTTTGTAAATAACAGCAGATGGTTACCAGTTAATCAGATAACAGCATAAGCTAATTACATCTTAAGACAGAGGTGGAAAATATAAAAGCTTGAAGTGGATGTGATGAAAAATATATAAACATGCAAACAAAAATTTCATTCCAAGGTAATAACAGAAATTAAAACAATTTTCTACCTAAAGAAGTAATAGTAAAACCAAATGTTAAGCCAGGGGTGGTGGTGCACACCTTTGGTACTTGGGGGGCAGAGGTAGGAGGATAGATGTGAGTTGGAGGCCAGCCTGAGACTACATAGTAGATCTTTTTATTTTATTTTATTTTATTTTGGTGTTTTCAAGGTAGGGTCTTGCTCAAGCTCAAACTGACTTCAGTCTCCCAAGTGCTGGGATTAAAGGAGTACACCATCACACCTAGCCTGAAACTACATAGTAAATTTCAGGTTAGCCTGATCTAGAGTGAGACCTTACCTCGAAAAAACAATAGACAATAACCCCCCAAACCTCCCAATGTTAATATAATTAAAAATAATGATATCCAAATATTAAGAAAGTACAATGAGCAATAGTATGTCAGTATTAATTTTTAGTAAAATATCAAGTGGCTTTCACATTAGAAAAAACTGTAATATTTGGTTAAACATATGGGCTGAATCCACAGTTATCTTACTCCTTAAAACCTACATAGATTGATAATAAGAATTATTTTATCTTTTAAAACCTTTTACTTCTTGTAAAATATTTTATTTATCTGCAAGGGGAGAGAGAGAAGAGAGAGAAGAGAGAGAGAAAGGAGAGAGAGTGAGAGAGAGAGAAAGAGAGAGAGAGAAAGAGAGAGACCAGACAAGCCAGGGCCTTTAGCCACAGCAAATGAACTCCAGAGGCATGCACCACTTTGTGCATCTGGCCCCACATGGGTACTAGGGAATCGAACCCAGGTGGTCAGGCTTTGCAGGCAAGCACCCTAACCATTGAGCAATCTCTCCAGCCCCTTACATCTTTTGACATTTAAATACACTAAATGATGTTCTAAGAGGTTTTCTTTGAGCCTAAAAAAAAGGAGATTGGGTGGTTATTTTTTTAAAACAATTTCATACATGTATACAATGCATTTTGATCCCTCCACTTACCTTCTCTCTCCTTTTTCCTCCAACTCAAAGCCTATTTCTCCCCATTATACCCCATTCGACTTTCATGCCTTATTTATTTTATTTTGACACATTGATTTAAATAAGAATTGCTTGCATAATCATGGGTGGGAGGTTACTCATTGGTGAATGCGCAATCCTCCACTGAGCACACCACTGAAGGACATGACTTCCCCACTCCCAGCAATCAGTTTCCACTCTTTAATCTGGGGGGGGGGTCTCCTGGACGCCTTCCTCATTCATGATGAAGTATTGCCAGGTTCAGTCACATAGAAGAAACCCATGTGCTGTGAGTCCATGAGTGAAGTGGATTTGCCATATCCAGAAGACAGCATTCCACAGCCCCATCTTCCTAATTTCACATTTTTCTACCTCTTTTCTCATTTTCTGAGCCTTGGAGTATATCATGTTTAGGTTTGAGCACACACTAGTCGCTTATTCTTTGTAATTTTGTCATCTACAGATCTCTGTAATCACCTCAGCCCTTTGAATAAATAATTTTCTGTGCTTGAGACTGTGAGGGATATCAGTCTCTCGAACTAAGTTTTTATGAATGAAACCACCAAGATTTGGAGAACAGAGGAAATGACAACAGAAGTTTGTAGCTAGAAAGATGATGTATGAGAGATAACTATGTCTAGCTCAAGCAAAAAGAGTCTACACTACCACATCTAAGAAAGCATTATCCACGATAAGTGTTAACAGTGGTCTCTGGATGTTTCCAGGTTTGTTTGTTTTGTTTTTTCCCCTTTGATTTTTCGAGGTAGGGTCTCACTCTAGCCCAGGCTGACCTGGAATTCACTATGTAGTCTCAGGGTGGCCTTGAACTCACGGCGATCCTCCTACCTCTGCCTCCCTAGTGCTGGGATTAAAGGCGTGCACCACCACACCTGGCTCAATCTTCTCTTTTTCTACCCATAAATGAGAATAGAACCATCTAGGATGGAATAAAAGTGTATATAAAACCCAACCCAGACCCTTGCACATTTGGACCCCAGACCCTAGGCAAGGCCAGGTGAGGGAGCTGTGCCTTGGTCCCCACCAGCCAGTGTGCCCCATGCCCATGCCCACTGACCCCAGGTTTCAGGCCAGCTAAGCAAGCAGCCACTTTGCTTCACACCAGTCTGCATGCCCATGGCTCTGCCCACTAACCCCTTGACCCCAGGTGAGGCAAGGTTTGGACCTGCACCTGACCTCCCACCTGCCCTTGCATGTTGGAACCCCAGACCCTAGGCAAGGCCAGGTGAGGGAGCCTTGCCTTGGCTACCCACAAGCCCCCTGCACCCCATCATCCTACCCATTGACCCTGGGTTCCAATCAAAGTCCAGTCCTCAGCCTGCTACTGCTGCTGAAGGAATACCGCCCATACTTCCCAACAACAGAGGAACAGAGCATGTGTCAAAATCTCACCAGTCCTTGCTGCAATCTTGTGCGAGGTCCCCGCTTCTGCTGAGGGCCTGGGTTAAAGCAATCTCTCACCTGAACATGGGCAGATCACAGCACAGGAACATACAGGCAGAGTCCCACACCAAGTTCCCCTAGCCCCACTATGGAAGTCAACAATGAAAATATCAAAGAAAGAGCACAGATGCAAGCCCAGGAGGAGATGGCATGCTCAGGACATCTCTGCACAGAATCTCTATCCAGATTATTAGAGGAAATGGAAGCAAAAATTGATAATGTAAGTGGAAATGTGAAGAATCAGCTTGCAAGCAAAGGTCCAGAGATACTTAGGATCTCAACAACACAACAGACTCAACTCACCCACTATGACTCATGGAACTGAGTGCAAGAGGGGGCGGAAAGAATGTAAGAGCCATGGTAGGGGGAGAATATCCATAAAGATCGTCCCCCTAAGCAACAATACACAAGGGGGAAGGGAAAAAAAAAGAATGAAGAGCTGTCTACCTCTGTTGCAGTTCATAACCCCCTAACCTATGGACAGATCCAGTATGCGTACTGAGGAAGTACCCCAGTGGGTAGGGGACAGAGAGGAGGGAAACAGGGAGACATTGAAAAGATTTTCTCATAGAATGTATATACTTATTCATAATAAATATATTTAAAAATATTTTATTTATTCATTTTTAAGGAGAGAGAGAGAGAGAGAGAGAGAGAGAGAGAGAGAGAGAGAGAGAGAGAGAGAATGCACCAGGGCCACCACCTTGTGGGTCTGGCAGTACCTTGTGGGTACTGGGGAATTGAACTGGGGGTCTTAGGCACTGGAGGCAAGTGCCTTAACCACTGAGCCATCTCTCCAGCCCTAAAGATATTTTTAAAATACCCAACCCAATGTGAAAACTAATCATTGAGAGTTGAATGAAAAATAGTAATTTACTGAGTTTCATGGGAATTTCCCAAGATAAAAACATGTTTGTCTATGTTTCCAAATTTTGTCTACCCAAAGGATACTTATTTAATTTTTTCCCTTGAGGATTTTGTTTTGGAAATCATAATAATTTCATTCCCATTTACAGAAAGGGCTTTTATTCATGACTTCTGAGTAGCAAAAATCAAAAATGAGTTAAATGATATTATCGCATTCTTCTGTCCAGTTCTTCTACCTTTTGGATACTTCAAACATCTATGACTTCATTGCCGACCTTGGTCTGCATGCTCCTGGGAAGCTTTTTCTTGAATTCTCACTGAATAGCATCTTCATTGTTACCTGAGTTTGTACCTCATGCACTTTCTCAAATTGACCATGTGTTTAGATCAGAAGTTAATAAAGTCTTGATTATTCCTACCCACACAGTGAAATATTCAATTAAAACTGATACCAGTCACTTTTTCTTTTTGAAATTATTTTAGGAGATGGTGAACACATATAAAATACTACTCAAAGAGAGTGAGTATATTTATTCCCCCCTTTTCTTATAGTTATTAACTTGTAACAAGATAAATTTTCAGGCCAGTTTTATTGAGAATAAGAAAAACAATCCCCACCTCCTCAGTCTTTTCTAGGAATGGAGACAACATAAAATTCTTTTAAGCTTGGCTGCCAAGTCATCATAATGCAATAAAATTGTGAAATTTAGAGAATCAGTGGGTCAGGAGTTTCACTTATTTTCACTAAATTGACCAATTGATTTGTATTTTGGGACACGTCATTTGTCAAAGTGTATAACAAAGACATTGTTATTAAACCTAACACAGTTGAGAAGTTGTATAAGCACCACTCTGCTCTATGAGTAACAGGAAGATTTCTAAGTCCATAGAAGCATAATGAAATTTAAACAAAACATGATATTCTTCACTTCACAGTTGAAGCCATGCTTGTTTGTTATCTCTTCCATTCTTGGTCAGCTTTTCAGTGCTGATCTCTAGGCACAAGCTTCAGAAAAAGAAATGCTATCATAACTGATATCTCACCCTCTTTCCTGGGAGCTTGTCGTTCCATGCACTTGAAACTAAAACATTTGTCTAACAATGAGAAAAGAATCATTTATTAATGTATTTTCTGTGTCCATTAAACTATGGTCATCTTAGTGGACAAGATGCTTAGCACTAAGTAGTAAAATATCTCCTAATCTCCTATCAATTATATTTAATGTTTGACATCATAAATGGTTCCCATGTTGTACATGTGTGCATAAGACAGGGGGTTTTAAAAGAATGAGAATATATACTGCAGTTTTTCCTCCAGCAAGGTAAAAACAATTCATAGCATTCCTCAGTGGTTTGTTTACATCTTTTATATTAAAGTAATACCATATTATCCTTTTCATAATTATCTTGTGATTCTTTTTTCACTCACATTTATGACATTATATCTTTCTCTTATACTTTCTGTTTTGGCAGTTTAAAATATATTTTCTACTTCAAGAGTATAGAAAGACATAACTATTTAATTTTCAAATATGTGTTCTACCCATAGTGGATAAGGTCTCATACATTATTTATAGAAGAGTTTACCCTTTCACTAATTTAAATTACTAAATCCTATTTTTAAAAGAAAATTACTAATACTTAAAATTTTGTTCTTAGATGTCGTTTCTTCTGCGGACGCTGTGGGTCACAGTGGCGGCTGACGACTTTGGACACTGTGCCCCGTGAGAGCCAGGTGACTCTCCACTAGTCCGCAGAGCTGGGTGGGCAGGATGCAAGCAGACCAGAGATGTGAGAAAAACTCCTGGGATACAGCCACCGTGGGTGGAACAGGCATATATTGTTTATTGTATGTGGAGAGGTCATATTTATAGAGAGGAGAAGCTAGGAAAATTAGAGGCAGGGGCATAGTAAGGGGATTGGTTAGGCCAGGGTGGTTTGTGGATGTCTCACGATTGGATAGGCAGGGGCTAGCAACCTGTGAATGCCTAATTTGCATAATGTGAGGGGCTTGCTCAGCCTTGAGTGGTGGGAAGTAAGTGATTCCTAGATCTGGGTCCGTGGGTTAGTTAGGGAGTTGTAGCATGCATCAACTCCCTGTTTGCCCACGGGGGCTGGGTGAGCAGAGGCTTGGAATAGCTGTGAGCTGAAGAGAGATGAGACCCTCGGGAGAACGCGGCAGTGGGCAATTCTCATTTTATTGTATAGATAGCAGTTGCTTATATAGAAGAAAGTCAGAGGTAGAAGCATAGGAAGCAAGATCTGTGAACATCTCATGAGTTTGATTGGTAGGGGCCAGTATTCTTTGGATACCTAATTTGCACAGATAAATTGAGGGGCTACGTGACTCTATACATAGAGTTGTGATGTCAGCAGAGGAAATATAACCTTATTGTTTAGGTTTGTTATTGCAGTTGGACTAAGTTAGGCTTTGAACTGCTTGCTTATCTCAGGGGACAGCTGTGGCCTGCCATGGGGGTTGGAGTGTTCAGGTTTGCTAAGATTAATAGGGACCCTCAGACTTTGCCTCAACTTCCTTATCAGAAGGAGACAGTCCCAGAAGTCTACCAGACTCAGCAAAACCCTACATCCTCCATGCCCCGTTAGCAGGGTCCCACACCTAGACAAGAGTTTGATGGTGGCAGCTACGGAAAAACTGTCACCTGGCACTGTCACCTATTGTCAGCACCACTGGGGTAAGAACACAGGGTTCACTGTGGCTTGCCAGGGGCCCAGAGGTTTAAGGTCAAGGGAGGAGTGTGGTGAAGCTCCTTCTCAGTGCAGAGACTTTTTACCGGGGCTTCAGCCTGTCTCAACTTCCCTTAACCCCATATGTCTTTTAGCAAGGTCCCACTCTGAGATATCTATTTGTTCTTTAAATTCATGCCTGTCATTATAGGAATAATAAGTTATTAATGTTTGTAGTACTTCTTCGTATCTGAAAATGCAGGAACTTAATTTTTAATTTTTTTGTGTGCTTTTTCATTGGGGAGGGACAGTTTGGGCATGGAGCACAGGTGATAGGTATATTTGGGATCACATACTTAGTGAGTACTAGCCTGTTAATTCTACAAGTATAAAATTTTGGAAATGAGATATTTACTTTAATCTTTTCTTCCCATCAAGGTCAATCATACTGTAATGCTGGCTGTCCCTTGATCTTGTGTCCCCCAAACCAAGCAAACTAAACAGAATATGATTAAGATGCCACATTATCTTTATGATCCTAGGGGTTGACTTGCATGGACAGTGGCTTTCAGAATACTTTTGAATAGACACAATAATGCCTCACTTTCTACAGAACTGATGAGAGATATCTCAAGAATTTCTCAAGAAGAATAGGAGATTGTCTTGGCTTTTCTAGTCACAGACCCAGCTGTGTCCTTCATCATGGTCAACAATGAGCTACAATAACCATCATCTACTGAACAACTGCTGTGCACTTGATAATGTGCTGAGCATTCACATCTGTTTCTGGCTATAACTTTCTCTGTAAACTTTTAGTTTGAGAGCTCTTATTGTTCTCTCTTTATAGTGAGAAGATAAAGCTAAGTGATTTTAGGTTAATGGGACAGTGTAATAGTGCACTAGAGTATTAGCAGTACCCTAAATCTGGACCTACATCATCATGCAATTTTCCGAGAAACAAAATACTCTCACATTGAGACAATACTAAGGGTCAAGAGTGAGCTGTACCTGTCTTCTTTTGGAAGGTGTTCTATGAAGGCTGCCCTAGGAAGACTTGTTCTGTATCACTATTGAGCACATGTGCTTCTGCTCTACTACAGTTTACCATAATTCAAAAATATGATATTATGTTCCATTTTGGAGATACTACACTAGATGTATTTATAAAAATTTCATAAATTAGTATGAACAGATTGATGAACTTTTGCTAAAGGTAAATGAATACAATTTAAAAACAGATTGAAATGACCATCCTGAAGAGAAAATTATTCTAAATTTATCCTGGAAGGATGCTATATATGCTTTCATAATTATGAAGTGGGACTTATGTAATGAATATTAGAGTTCTTTTGAAGACTTTTTATTTTACCTTATATATAATAATCATAATATTTCTGTGATTTTTTAATAGTGAAGCCATCTTTTTAAAGATATTTTTGATTCTTATGAGATTCTGTGAAGCAAGTGGGAATCCAAAACACTGAAGAGAATTTCATTGTCAACTTGAGAAGAAAGTCTGGGGTATTTCAAAGGATGATGAACCATTTCTCCTTTTCTGGGGCTCATTGGAGGAAAAAATGGCTAATATGAAAATGGTAATGCACCGCTTTCCCCTGTGCCAGCAATGCATTCTCTTGTCTCCTTTGTGCATTTAGGACCATCAAAGCAATGATGGGAGGAAGAAATCTCACCAAGATCATTCAAATCCTGCTTCTGGGATTCTCAGATTTCCTCAGAATCACTGCACTGCTCTTTGTTATATTCCTGCTCACCTACATAACAACTCTGACGTGGAACCTGTCCCTCAATGTCTTAATAAGGATGGATCCCTACCTCCACTCACCCATGTATTTCTTCCTCAGCAATCTGTCCTTCATAGACCTCTGCTATGTTACCTTCATGGTCCCCAAGATGTGCTCCAATTTCTTCCATGAAAAACAAATTATTATCTTTGTAGGTTTCATAGTTTAGAACTTCATTTTTTCCACCATGGAGCTGTGTGAATCTTGCCCTATGACAGCCATGGCTTATGACAGATATGCCGCCATTTCTCACCCACTTCTGTATTCTTCAATCATGTCACCCACAGTCTGTGTTTGGATGATGCTGGGAACCTATACAGCTGGACTCACAGGTTCTTTGTCTCAGGTGTGTGTTTTGCTCCAGCTCCACTTCTATGGACCTAATGTCATCAGGCACTTCTTCTGTGACTTGCCCCAGCTGGTAAATCTATCCTGCACTGACATATTCTTTGTACAAGTCCTGACTATTATATTAACAATGATCTTTGGGATGACAAATGTCCTAGCTATCATGAGATCCTATGGTTAGATAATCAGGTCCATCATGAAGATCACACCTCAGCTAAAGGCAGGCCCAAGGCATTCAACACCTGTGCTTCTCACCTGACAGCTGTCTCCCTCTTCTATTCCTCCACTCTCTTTGCCTATTTGAATTCCAGTTCTGGAGGCTCCTCCTCCTTTGACAGATTTGCATCTGTCTTCTACACATTGGTAATTCCCATGCTGAATCCCTTGATTTACAGTCTGAGGAACAAGGAAATCAAAGGTGCCATGAGGAGAGTGCCGAAGAAAATGGGATTCTGCTAAGTTCACAGATTCTGAGATTCCTGGCAGATTTGTCCTTCAGCCACAATAATGTGCACATGATGGGAACATTATAAAATCCATGGAACTTTCTTAAAAATATTTTACTTATTCATTTTTCAGAGAGAGAGAGAGAGCGAGAGAGAGAGAGAGAGAGAGAGAGAGAGAGAGAGAGAGAGAGCGCACCAGAGCCACCATCTTGTGGGTCTGGCTTATGTGGGTCCTGGGGTATTGAACTGGGGGCCTTAGGCACTGGAGGCAAGTGCCTTAACCGCTGAGCCATCTTTCCAGCCCTGGAGCTTTTGATAAAGAAGGCTTTATTTGAAATAGACAATATCCCAATATGAACCAACAGCCAACTTGATGCCAGGAAGCACAGCATTGTTAAGTTGTGGAGGGTCATCGTTTCCATGTTGCGTAGGAACAGCCTCATCATTCACTGTTCTCTCCACAGGTGTTTGTGAACCATCAATGCTTAGAGAACTTCTGTGCAACATCGAAGACTGATGCATCTTTGGACCTGCCCCTAGAGAAGATTCCCACATGAGGCCTCCAAGGTTCACAAACCTTGTCTCACAAGTATTTTGATGCAGTATATTAAAGACTTTCTGTGTGGGTTGAATGTAAAATGTCACCCAAAGTCTCATGTGTTTGTGACTTAGCCTCATAATAAATCCTCAGCAGATGGAGCCTTTGAGAGGAGGAGCTTTGTAGGAAGAAGCATGTCCCTGGGAGCCTTCCCATAGCTCCCTCTTGCTTCTTCTTCTTTGATGATATGACAAGGTGTGACGCCAGCTGTCTGCCCTTCCCAGGTGTTCCCCACCTCGATGAAGCATCCTTTGGAAACTGTAAGCTGAATTTTTTCCTTGGATAGGCTGCTTCTGTTTTGATATTTTGTCCAAGCAATGAGTAGGTAACTGCGTCATATGACCACCGATTATTCTGTGTTTCTGAACAGGTGGAATGAACATGTGGAAGAGACCTATTGTTTCAAAGGTAAAGGGTTAGAAATTTGCTTTATCATACTTTCTAGAAAGACCAGTCTGAAACAACTAGCTTTAGTCTAAGGAAATTGCTCCTAAGCATCTCTAATAAGCTTTGGGTCATATTCTTGCTTCTACCAGCTATAGCTCTCAAAAGAGGGGTTGGTTTGAGGGAAGATAGAGATAAGGGCATAGTGTTCCTCAGTTCCATTTGCTTAATTTTCTAATGGTTTGTTTTTTTTGCATCTAGAGACCATTTTGCACACCTAGGCCTGAATGCACAAGCAGAAGTAGACAGTCAACTGAAATTGCAAGGCAAAGCTTATGGAGAAGAAGACTTTGACAGAGAAATGTGGACAAAGTAAGATGAAGTCATGAAAATAAATAGTGTGACTTCATGATCTTCTCATATATTTTTTTCTGCCAGAACCTCTAAACTCAAAGGCAAAGGTCAGGAAGCCCAGGAAAGTTGCCCATATTTTCTCCTCCCCCACTCACCCCAGCACCAAGGATGGAGAATAAATGTAGAGCGGGAAATTGAAGAATATCCAGCCTACTCCTGTTACCAAATGTGATGCTGAATTTAGATGTCCACTTGATTGGATTAAGGGACACTTAGCTGGTTAACGTTTATATCTGGATGTGTCTGTGAGGGTTTCCATAGGACACTGGCATGTGAGCCAAGTAGACTCCCTGTGAAGACCAGTAACCCTCATTGTTGGTGGTACCATTCATATCAACCTGGGTCTAGATAGAATAAAATTGCAGAGAAAAAGAAATTATATTCTCTGTCTGTCTGTCTGTCTCTCCTGGAGTTGGGTGATTTATCTTTTTATGATTATAGACATATATATTTTACCCATGGGCATCATGCTCCAGGTTCTCTGCTCTTTAGAGTCCAGGACTTTCACTAGCAGACCCTTGATTATCCAGCCTGTGGGCTTGAACTAAGAGTCATGTCATTTGATCCCAGGTCTTCAGTTTTGGACATCCATGCTACTAGCTTCACTTTGCAGACAGCCTTTCGTAGGATTTCTCTGCATCCATGATTGTGTGAAAAAAATGAAAATTCTCTTTATGTCAATCACCTACACACACACACACAATATCTTCCTATCTGTTATCTGTCTGACCCTATGGAGAACTTTGTAATAAAGATTTTGGTACCAGAAAAGGTTTTAGAGAAATACAATTTTATGGATGAGTTTATTATGTGGAGTTTATTCTAAGGACTCTGAGCCTGGGGAAATGGCTTTGTGGATATATATCCTGCACAACAAACACGAGGAGCCTGAGTTAAGCTATCTGGACTCGTGTCAAAGCTGGGTGTAGTGGCAAGTGCTTGCACCCCAGTGTTGGGGAGGCCGAGACAAGAGGATTCCTGGGGTTGCTGATTAGCTCATCTATCTGAACTTGTGAGTTCTAGATTTAGTTAGACACCCTGGCTCAGAAAATGAGGTAGAAAGTGATTGAGGAAGATAGCAAACATCAACTCCTGGCCTCCACATGTACATATATATATATATCCACATGTACACACATGTGAACCCACACATACATAAGCATACATACACAAACTAATACACATGATTCACACACATGCCAAATAGAGAAATGCTAATGACTCTATTTTCAGCAGTACGACATTGACAGTTCCCCGGATGAACTATTTATAGAGACACAGAAAATACCTGACTGAATACCCTGATCAACTACTTTTAGGAGGCAAGGGAATTATTAACCTTGTACATGCTATTTTCAAACATGTATGGAGAACAAAGCATCATAATGAGATTGGTAGGTTCTTCTGATGTATTCAGAAAGAATGAAGAAAGAGAAAAGACTGGCCTCAGAGATTCTCCCTCCAGGATGAAGCCCAGCACAAACAGAGCTTTTGTGTGTGTCTCGAGTAAGAATCTTTTCTACTGCAGACGCCAGACTGAAAATTGAACACAAACTTGCATGCTGACTAAATTACAATTAAAGTAGAACCCCCAGTCTCGCATAGTATCTTCTAATGAAGTAGTGACACTGGTTGGGAATGAGACATCTTGTAAGTTGGGGTAGGCTGCATAGAAAGACACCAATGAAGCTGGGTATCATGAGATCCTAAATTCTACTTACTCTGTTTTTTCCAGCACACGTGTTCTCAGCACCCTCAGAAACAGTGGCATCTTCAGGCCTGGTCTTATCCGCCCAGTCAGCAACCTGACATTCCATTTCTAGCGAGGCTGTCTGTGCTCCGAGCTATTAGACCTACTCTAGGATGCATCCTTGTCTTTGGAACCAACCAGCTGTCTGCCTTGGAGTTTGTGGTTCTGTCATGCTGCATGCCCATTCAGCTAGGAAACCAGCTTGGCATCCAGTTCTCGCTGAGGTCAACCCTCAGAGTCATGGATATGTCATGGTGTACATCCTTTTAGTGTGAGAACTAGCCAGAGGGTTTTCCTGAAGTGATTGCATTACACTTGCCACAAGCTTGTGCAGCCTAGGTCTGTATGTCACTCACAGCTGTCACTGTGCACAGTCATACCTGAAGAAATTTCATAGGAGCCAAATTACTGCACTCATTCAGAACAAAAGCTAGTGTATGCTACCCAACCTATACACTGTGGAGCGCAGATGAGGAAGGAAGATTTTTGCTATAAATGCCACTCCATACAGTTGGAGTGACAGATATACAAATGTCAAAGAGGAGGCAAAAGAAATGTGAAAGAGGAAGAAAATATGCCGCCATCAAATGAGCATAACTGTTCTATAGTAACTGCCTCCAAGGAGAAGGGAATTTATACATTTCCTGAAAAGGACTTCAAAATACTGATCTTCATTTATGTGAGTGTTCATGCATGTGTGCATGTTTATGTGTGTGTTTGTGTTTTGTGCACATGTAAGAGAGTGGGTGTGTGCATGCCATGGTGCTTATGTGGAGGAGGTCAGAGGACAACTTTCAGGTCAGTCTGTGCTTTTCCACCTCATTTTAGGCAGAGTTTCTTTCTCTGGAGCTCCCTCTGCTGTTGAGATTTCTCTCTGTTCTTTGTGGTGCTATTGTCAGCTTCTGGGAAATTCTCCCATCTTTGCCTCCCATTTTGTGGTCATTATGCTAGGATTAAAGAGCTCATCAAAGATCTTACAGTTTATGGCGAACGCCAGGCAATAGTACCTAGGATTTCTGAAGAGTCTGTCATCATTTTTCTCATCTGTACAGATTTCTCATTGACTACTGTCTGCGTTGTTGCATGATTTCAGAGTCCATCTGTTTTTTCTGAGCGGTAGTCAAACTGTCTTCTTTTTCTTTGCTAATTTCCCGTTTTCTTTTTTTTTTTCTTTCATAGTTTTTTCTGGTGGGTGAGTTCTTGTTGATTTAGTGGGCCATGCTTTTTGACTACTTTACAAAGTGTGGAAGAGAGCCTTGGACATTTTATAGTTCCCTTGGATGCTCAGCTGTGCCTTAGACATGCCATAGCTCCCTCGGATGCTCAGCTGCTGTTGCAACCCCTGAGGGAGGCTGAGCCCACATGGGATCTCAGCTGGTGGATGTCTCCACTCTGTCAGCTGAGCAATAAAAATATTTTGATATAAGTACAAACTAAGTTAATTCATATTGCTCATAACAGCTCTACATAAAATGCTAAACAGAATACTATGTAGAAAAGAAGAAAGACAGCTCCATGTGTGAGAACACATAGGAACACTTCAAAAAAGAAAAAGGAACAAAGAAGAAAAAGGAAAGAGTCCATTATGCCTAAGAGAACAAATCAACAAACTGTTAAGGAAGAAAGAAAAGAACTATGAATAATCTAGCCAAGCAGAATATCACCCAACAAAATATTTGGGAATAACAAAAGCCTCTCTCTATAATAACTCTAAATGTAAATGGTCTCAACTAACCAATGACAAGGCACAGACTAATGGGTTAAAAAACCCATGAGGTCTTCAAAACAAGACAGGTTTATGTCAAAGCTCTTGAATACCCACCCTAGGCAAAAGGTAAGACCCTATTGCTGAAGATACCACAGACTGTCATCACACAGCACCGAGAGAGATCCTGCTAGATCTAGAATGGTAACCACCCTCTAGATGGTAGCATGTGTAGTGCTGAAAGGCATTACATGAGCTGCCAAGGGAAATTGGCCAGTGATATTCTGAGAAAGCAAAGGTCATTGATATTCAACATTGAATGATACTACGAGAATGCTGAAGACACTGCTATGTGGTAGAGATCAGAAAGCCAAGGAGTGCTCATCTGTGCAATAGTGATTTAACCTAGGTGGGTAATCAACGTCTTGCTAATTGCCTAACAGATCCGCTCAGTGGCAGGTAACCCTTAACTGGAACTGGGATCCATGGTAAACCCTTATGAGGACCAAGAACCTGGGATCCAAGGGGAAACTCCCACTAATCAGAGCTCTACAGAGAGGTTATACCCATTAGAATTTTGCCAAATTAACAATGTCTCATTTAACCTATACTGATCTCACTCTCCATTGGAGATTCTGTTTGTATGTTTCAGAAAGCAGAAAGAACCATGGACAACCCAATCCCACCAACAGTACCTGAGATGTTGCCTGTTATCCATGCAGGAGATAAAACACCCCTAACTTCCGATACAGAGCCTAAACAACCTTTGAGGAAGTGGCAAGATGATGTCTGTAATCTTCTTTCCCTCTCTCTATTTTCATCTTTTTCTTTTTAATGAGGCAGTCTTCTGTAGCCCAAACTGGCCTTGAACTCACCATGTATCAGGGTGACCTTGAACTGAGGGCTGGGATTACAGGTACGTACTACCACACCTGATTTAGTAATCTCCTTGCTCCTAAGTGTGTGCCTGCCTTCAAGGTATATGTTTGTTGGAAAATAAATCATTAGATTTCCATGAAAAATCTAATTCCTTTAATCTCCGCATCTTTGGGTTACAATGACCTTCCTCTTTTTTCCTTATATATATTCCTCTAATACTTATTTGTGTTCTTGTCCCAGTTATGCATTGCTTTCATTATCATAGAACAACATAGTCATTGACATATAAATCATTCAGGAATCTGCCATTTTACTTGAAGAAAGAAAATTCTTTTATGATTTTTAATACTTGTAATGGTCTTTTGGAAAGGATTTTCTCTTGTTCTCTTTCCTCTAGTTGTCATCATTAGTAACTGTAATGTTGTATGTCATATGTACTCTGTACAAGTGTGTTGCAACAAGATTTGTCTTATGCTACCATTTCTTTTAATATTTATATTTATCTATAAGGAGAAAGAAAGAAAGGGGGGGGAGAAGAGGCACACCGGGGTTAACTGCTGCCGGAAATGGAACTCCAGATGCATGCACCACTTTGTGCATCTAGTTTGCATGGGAACTGGGGAATCAAACCTGGGACTTTAGGCTTTTCAGGCAAGCGCTTAAACCCCTAGGCCAACCCTGCAGCCCAATATAAATGTCTTGTTTGTGTTCTTTTTGAAGTAGGGTATTGCTCTAGCCCAGGCAGACCTGGAACTTACTCGGTAGCCCCAGGCTAGCCTTGAAATCACAGCAACCCTCCTACTTCTGCCTCTTCAGTGCTGGGATTAAAGGTGTGCACTACCATGCTCAGCTCTATGCAACCATTTCTTATATTCTCACCATCTATCCTCTTGGAGCAGCTGTTACCTGGCTTCCTGATTTCATTAGCCTTTTACATGCCTGAAAATTTTGAGGAATGTTTGTGTTTAATCTAGCTAAATATTCCATGAAAGAAATTAATTCTTATTTCCATATATGATTAGTAATGAATATTTATTAACAAAAATAACATAAGTAAATTTAATAACCTAAATAGGAAAATGTCTGTTTTGTAAAACACTTTTTTGAAAAGTGTAGCATTATTTTACATTTTTGCAAATTGCTTTAATGCCTTGCTTTATAAGGTAACCGAATTCTAGTGTTGTCACGTTTCCTTCATGAGATCCTCTTACATTCCCCCTTTCCACTGAGGGGCCTCTTCAGCGGGGTTATTGGCATTTACCATGGGGTTATGAATGCATTGAAGTCTCATGGAGGACACAAACAATGTCTTAGTATATTTCTTCCCACCTTGTGGCTCTTATAACTTTTTCCCCCCTCTTCTGCCATGTTCCTTGAGCCTTGGCAGGTGTGTTATAAGTCTACTTTAGTGTGGAGTTCTCTGTAACCTCTGGATTTCTGCTTTGATGAGTTTTGAGTATCCTCAGTGTCTATCTCCATCTCCCTGGAGCTTGTTGTTAGGCTAGCAGTGAGAACAACACTTGTGTTTAAAACACCATTTCCTCTGTAATGTCTCCTGGGGCTCTGCCAGCCTATTTTTGACAAAGTTTCCAAGAACATACAATTGGTCTCTTAAAGAAGTGATGCTTGGAGACTGGCATCCCATATACAGAACAAAATTAAATGCTTATCTCTTGGTTTACTTAAAGTGAACTCCAAAGAGATTCACAAAGATTCAATTGTATGTCCCCAAGCTAAGACACTACCAGAAAAAAATCTAATGAAAAAGCTGTATGTCATTGGTCTTGGGGAATCTAGAAAACAAAACCTCAAATTCATGGGCAACAAATGAAAACTTGACAAATTGGATTTGCTCAAAGTAAAAAAGCTTCTGCATAGCAACAAAATAATCAAAAGAATGGATAGACAACCTATAGAAATGGATGAAGAAATTTACAAGTGATGTACCTAACAAGGGCATCATACTTAAAATATATAAGTGACTTAAGCAACTTAATAGCTAAGTACCACCAATAACCAGCATCAACAAAAGAAAACATCCAAGTAAACACTTTGAAAATATGACAGAAACCTCAACATCAATAATATATATGCAAGTTAAAATCAAAATTAGATATATCAAATCAGGTTAGCATGAGTATTATAAAAAAAGTTAAAGATAAGTGTTGGTGAGTAAAAGATAAGTGTGGAGAATGGGTCCCCGTGCTGGTTTGAATGTATGTCCCCCATAGCCTCAGGGATTTTTGATTAATGTTAAGCTTCCTACTTAAGTCTCCAGCAGTCTGCTGTAGGAGGTGTCACTGGGGACAGACCTTGTAATTCAATTCTAAGGTGCGGTTTAGAGTAGTTTGAGCTCTGGCTGTTGGTGTTTGCTGGATGTTTGGTGGGATCTCTCTACTATGAATCTATAGAAGTGAGCCAGCTTCTTCTGTCCTGATGGAACTTCCCTTGGAGTCTGTAAGCCTGAAATAAACCCATTCCTTCCACAAACTGCTTCTTTTCGGGTGTTTGTCCCAGCAATGAAAAAAAAAAAAAACTGCAACAGTCCCCTATATACTGTTGATGGGCATAAAAATTAGGAATCATATAAAACAGTGCAAAAGTCCATTTAGAAACAGAATCCCTGTTGCCTCTCAGGTTTTTAGCTAAAATCAAGTGTAAAAATGAAACTCTTGTATGATGTAGTAATTAGAATTATGTACACAGAAAAGGAAATCAGTATGTCAAAGAGAGATATTTTCACTCCCACATTTATGAGGCATTTTTCATAATAGCTAAGGAATAAAATACCTGTTTCCAAAAAAAATTTCACCCTTAAAAAGGATTAATTCCTATTATTTGTGACTATATATATGACTACTGTGTATATTATGTTATAAGAAACAATTTAGACACAGAAAACATGCTGAATGTTCTTGTTCATACATGGAATCCAAGTAAACTGATCTCATGGAACTTGAGTGTACGATAGTGGTTATCAGAGATTGGGTTGAGGAGGGCTGATGTAAAATGGGACAAGGTGGTTAAAATGTAATAGACAGGGGGAATAAATTTTGGTTTTCTATTGTACAGTGTATTGAGTATAGTTAATAATGATGCATAGTTAAAACAGTTATAATAGGATTCCAAATTAATTTTCATTATCTAAAAAGGGTTTCATTATGAATTTTTTATGTTATTGTACTTTTGTTCTTATTCATATCTCTCTACTGTCCCCTATTGTCCTACCTCCTCCCTCTTGATGGTCTTCTTCCCCCACCAAATAGTCTTCCTGCTATGTACATGTCTTATATGTGTACATGTAAATATGTACATTTATTTAAATCTAAATTCTACATGAATATGAGAGAAATCTTTTGATGTTTGTTTATCCAACTCACTACTATAAAGAGGATTTTTGTTTACTTGAGTCAGAATCTCAGGTATCCCAGAATCACCTCAAAGTTAATATGTAATTGAGGATGACCTTGAACTTCTGATTCTTCTGCCTCCACTTCCTGAGTACTATGTTTACAGGTATTTGCTACCACACCTGGTTTATAAGGTGCTGAGGACTGAACTCAGATATAGTACACAGCTTCACATTTCTGGAATGGACATCCAAGCCAGACACAATTTATTTGGAAGGAAGTATTTTATTTCAAGCTAACAGATGCAGGGGGAAGTTTTATCAGTGGCAGAATAAACTGCTTCCATACACCCAACCACTGAGAAAAACCACCACTTGCCAGCCAAAAAAAAAAAAAAAAAAAAGCAGCAAGCATAAACTGGAAGCAAGCAGGGGCCCGAGAGATCAAACCTTTCTACATACCTTTGGGCTGGAATTCAGATCCACCTCCAAACACATCTTTGGGCTGAACCCCAGGATCTGCCCCCCAGTGACACCTCTTACAGCCACACAGCTGGAGACTCACATTACATGTTTTAATAAAACACCTGAGGGGGGAATATTCAGAGGCATTGTCCCCTCTCAAAAATGTCTACTGCTTGCACAATTCATATCCCTTTATCCCACGGACTGTTCCAGCAATCCCATTGAGGAGGGCCCTCAGTGGTTTGGGGGCAGAGAGGAGGGAAATTGTGGTACCAGCACAAGACTTGTTCATATAATGCTTCTAATTATTAAAAATAAAGAAATTAGTTAAAAAACCTGAGTCTGTGGGGGACATACATTCAAATTACCACATTATGCCCCTGGTCCCCACTGGCTCATAATCATCTCACATTGCAAATTGCATTCAGTCCAACTTTAAAGGTCCCCATAGTCTTTACCAACTTTAAGAATATTGCAAAGTCACAAGTCTCATCTGAGATTCAAAACTGTATCTTAACTGTGATTCCAGTAAAATCAAAACAAGTTACATACATCCAACATATAATGGCAGAGAGTAAACATTTCCATTGCTATAAGGCATTACATGGAAAGATTGGCCCATTACAAAATCAATAACAATTAGGTAAATATTGAATATCTCCAGTTCAAGTACAACATCCATAACCAGTGATGAGAATTTCCATGCCTCCAGTTGAGTTGAACAACCAGAGAAAACTTCTTCCCTGAGCCAAAAGTACTCCATGGTAGCCCTTTTACTGTTCTGGCATATCTAAAATATCTTCAGGTCTCCACTTCAAACCATGGTCCATCTTACAATGGCCTCATTGACTTCTCTGTGCCTATAATTTTAAACTTGCTAGAATTTTTCCAACTTTAAACTATAAATCTTTCAGCTATGTGTTCTGCAAAGTACAACAGTCCATTTCATTCAAATTCAACCCTGATCAAAATCTCTGAGCATGCTTCCCACCACTCACGCTTGGAGGGAGAAGGGCCCTGTTGTTTTAATAAAAAGAGAAAGAGTCCTGAAGTCTGTGCGGGGGGGATTTCCCTGGCCTCGCAGGCACCTGGGGAGCCGAGCCCCTCTTCTCTCCATTTGTCTTGTGCGGCTTCTTTGGGTCCTGGCTGGTGGCTGGGTTGCTGGGAGCTTGTCGGGCTGGCTGCCACCTACCTGCTGGCCTGGCCTTCGGGAGGTGCCCCGGGGAGGTCTGCCTAGGGTTACAGCTCTGGAAGTGGCTGCCGTGTTCTGCTGATGGCGGTGGCTGTGGACCCCGGCAGGGATGGAGCAGGCATTCTCCAAGTGGCAGCTGATGGCAGACCCTGCTCGCTGCGGGGGAGCCAGGGACTCGGACAGCCGTGGAGGCATGACCGTGGGCCTGACAACCCAGGGATGTGTTACAGCTCTTGGAAGCATGGCTTCCTGTGTGTTCAGCTCATCTCTTCAGAGAGAATAACGGGCAGTGACCTGCAGCCAGATAAAGTAAAGCTGGAAAAAAAAAAAACTTAAAGACCTGAATAATCAGCTTTGAGTAAATGCATCACCCTCCTTAAGTCCTTGGAGTGTCCTGGGGTCCACATGGCCTTGGCTAATGCCACTTTTAGAACCAACAACCGAAATAAGTTTAATACTCCTCATGGCCCCTTGTCTCCTAAAATATGTCCAAAACCCTACAAATGTCACTCTTCACTTTAAATTGTCACAGATTTGCTCAACTTCAGCCAGGCACTCCCAGATGATCTGAGGTACTCTTCCCTCTCTCCTCAGTCTTCCTCTGCTCTCCCCACTCGTCTCTCCCTGTACTTCCCTGCTTCACTCACTTCTGCCCAAGGCTCCCAGCTTTGGCTTTCCACCCGAGAGCTCACCTCTCTGTTTTTTTCTATCTTTCTCTCTTTGTATCTCTTTCTCTCTCTCTGTCTCTGTCTCTCTCTCCCCAACACAGCCACTCATGTGGGGGGATCCTAAACCTCCATACCCCATTCTCTGTGAGGGCCTGCAGAGCCCAGGGAGATCTGCTGGACTCTTCATTTAAAGCTTCAATACTGCAGACCAATGACAACGCCACCACCAGCAGCAGCAGTGTCCAGCCACGAGGTAGGATGCCCTCCCCCTGCCCTTCCTGGACTCTCTCTCTCTACACTACTGGTCTTAGTCTCATGGTGCCCACTCCTGCTGGTCAGCATCCAGCCTGTGACAGGTCAATCCCTTGCTCCCATCCTGCTCTGCTCAGTGATAAGGGTACACAGCTGACCCCACTCACCCAGCTCCCCAGTGCTAAATTATTTGGGAGCCCCAACCAACTTCAGAAGCCTGCAGAGAGTGGACTGGCCTGGCCCCGCCCACTGGGCATGCTCCTGCCGGGCTAGCTGCAGGGGACCAGAAGCGACCCCACCAGACCTCAGACTCCTCTTTCTTCTTTTATTAAAAACAACAGTACAACAGTCCATTTCATTCAAATTCTATCTTGATCAAAATCTCTGAGCATGGACAGCAAAGCACAGCAAACCTTTATGCCAGTATTCAAGTTCCAACAAAGTTCTCTGTTGTCTTTCCTTACCCTTTGAAAGTTCTAAAGTCAAGTCTCCAAGAACAATTCTTTCTGCATTCAGCATTTTCAAACTCTCACCAAAATAGCCTGTTAAATTTGGCTAACTACTCTTTATGGCTTCTGCCGTCTCAAGTACCAAATTCATACATATTCTTCCAGGACATAAGTTCTAAAAGACAAAAATCCACATGGTCAGACTCATCACACAGCCACACCACAACTCTCTGATACCAAAATCTGTAGTAAACAGTTCCATGTTGCTGGGATGGCCATCCAACCAAACACAGTTTATGGGAGGAAGGTATTTATTTCCACTGACTGATCCAATGGAACGTTCCATAATGGTGGAAGAAGCTGCTTACTTCCATAGATCCAAGAAGGGAGAAAAACTGAAGCAAGCAAAACACCAGCACACACACAAACCTGCGAGGACAGACTTGGTCTCCCACAACCTTGGGCTGGAATTCAGATCTTCCCCAGTGACACATCCTCCAGCCAGCTGGCAGTAGATCCAGGTTACAAGTTTAATTTTAACACCCGAGTCAGTGTGTATTTTTTTGGGGGGGGGTGCAGGAGGACATACATTCAAACTATTACATTCCACAGATTGCATTCAGTCTTTCAAAGGTCCCATAAGCTTTACCAAATTTTAGACTGTTCCAAAGTCCTGTCTCACATGAACATGAGAGCAATATTTTGGTGTTTGTTTTCCCACCTTTCTATTTTTGTTTGTTTATTTGAGTCAGAGTCTCAGTTATCCCAGGCTCACCTCAAAGTCACTATGTATGACCTTGAACTTCTGATCCTCCTGCCCTGCTTCCCGAGTGCTGTGTTTACAGGTGTGTGCTACCACAACTGATTTATACGGTGCTAAGGATTGAACCCAGGGCTTCATGTACATTTGGCTACCAACAGAGTTACATGCCAGTCCCTGAAAAAAGGATTTTTAAATATGAAAGTCATATGACAAATGCCAAACTTTAGGTCATGAATTTGCTAATTACCTTGATTTGAGCATTAAAAAATGTGTATATATATCAAAACATCAAGGTTTGCTCCATAACTATATACAATTCTTACATGTCAATCAAAAAATTAGAAAAAAAGTGGATCCTTACAACATTATGGAAAAGTCCTCCACTAACATGTAACATATGTATTGCTCCCACTGAAATTTTTACAGTCCTTAGGGACAAACTTCTCATACATTTTTATTCATTTTAAGTATCTATGTTTATAAGTATGTACTTTTACCTGTATGGGCTGCCATGTATACCCTGTTCATATTACATTATTTAATTGGCATGGAGTAAGCCTTTATCTTCTGTCAGAAATGCTACACTTTCCCATAATCTCAACTCTGGACATGTGTAAACTCAAGAAAGATTTAGCAAAACCCTTGGCTATCTCTTCACTTGCAGTTTTTAATTAAATGGAGTAATCCATGGGATTCTTTTCAAAAAATACCTCCCTGGACAGTAGTGAGAATCCAGTGATTCTTAATAACATATGTTTATAACTTCTTGGTTATATCAGTGTGCTCAAGTCTAGGTAATCTCACAAAACAACAGATATTATTATGATGTATCTTGTCCCTCTTTGATCAATGAGGTAGAATATGCTTTTAAGACTGACAAGAAAAGAGAACCTATTTGAGCTTCCAGAGCTTCCAGAAATGTACTAATATTAAAGTAACAGTTATTATACTTCCTCTATTGTATTCTCACACACCACTTAAAGCACTAGAAGACAATATCTTGAAAATTGGTGATAATAATAATAAACAGATAAAATAAAAAGTTAGAAATTCCTTACTACAAAAAAGGAAGAAATAATATATATCAGATCCATGGTAAGCCCATATGAGGACCAAGAACCTGGGCTCCAAGAGAAAACCCCCACTGACCAGCAATCTACAGAGAAACCATACCCATTGGAATCTCACCAAATTAACAATTTTTGTCTCATTTAACCTATGCTGATCTCACTCTCTATTGGAGATTCTGTTTGTATGTTTCAGAAGGCAGTGAGAACCATGGACAACCCAATCCACCAACAGGACCTGAGATGTTGCCCGTCACCGAGGCAGGAGATGAACCACCCATAATTTATGATATGGATCCCAAATGAACCCTTTGAGGAAATGGTGAGATGAGCAAGAGACCTACCTCCACTGCAAGTCAGATAACCTGGGAAAGAATAATGGAGACAGACACTGAGGATGGCCAAAACAATCCAAAGCAGAAAGTCAGAGGCTCTTAAGACCTCAAAAAGTAAAGGAGACCTAAAACTCACCCATCATGAGTCAGGTATCTGAGCAGAAGAGGGGGCTGAAAGTTAGTAAGAATCACAATGGGGGAGAACACCCAGAGCCATCACCCCCTCAGCAACAATACATAAAAAAGGGAAAAACTGGCTACCTCTCATAAAATCCATAACCCCCTATCCCATGGTCTAGTCCAGCCAGCCCACCAAGAAGGGACCCCAGTGGATTGGGGATAGGAAGAAGGGAAATGGAGGTACCACCATAAGACTTGTTCATACAGTGTATCTAATTATTGACAATAAATACAGGAAAAAAGAAATAATGTATATCAGTTTCCCACATTTGTTAATAGTCTCTCACATTACAATATTTATACAGGTCTCAGTTATTCAGTGACTCAATAACAATGAATTCACATATTTGTCTTCATCAACCAAGCTCAGACAGATCCTTGAAATATAAAAAAATGAAAGTGAGTTTCCATTGTCTGTACAGCAGGAATGACTTTTCTGGATATAATGGGAAATATTTAGAGATATGAGCAGGCTGGGGAGATGGTTCAGCGGTTAAAGGCACTTGCTTGTAAAGCCTGACATCCTGGATTTGATTCCCCAGTACCAACGTAAAGCCAGATGCCAAAAAATGGCACATGCATCTGGAGTTATTTTGCAGTGACAGAAGGCCCTGGCATGCTTATGCTCCTCTATCTCTCTGCCTCTTTCTTTCCTTTTTTCTGTCCCTGTCTCAAGTAAATAAAAATATTAAAAAGAGACATGAGCTTATAACACCAAATATTGCTATTGGCTTTTACATGGATTTGCAGCTAATCTTCCATAATGCATCCTTACTGGTCTCCAGATGTAAAAATCAAGCCAAGAGGCTTATAAGTAAATGGCAATGAAAAGGCTTCTTTCCATAAGCCTTTGCCACTTAAATTATTTCTTCTTTATATAGAAAATAGAAGTTAAAGATATGACCATAAATTTTTTAAGTGACTTGCCATAAGCAATTTCTTAGACAAAAACTAGTTATTTCAGCTTGGCCTTCCCAGGAGGTATGACTTTGTTTTTCAAGCCATAGATCATCTCTATTGAGCACATATTAGTCTTATCAGCAAAATGAGGTTAAAAAATTTCACACATTAGTTTCACGAATACCTTTAGATAGGATAATGGAGGCTGATGTCACCAGTAATAAAACATACAAACAACAAACATCCAGGGCTATGACATATTTTCTGTACATCGAGACAGTTATTGGTTCATACTGGCATTGATGTCTGTATCAAATTAAACCTTTTTCTAAACTTTATATAAATCTTGTAGCATGCCAATCCTGTGAACATTTGTAGTGGTTTGATTCAGGTGTTCCCCATAAACTGAATGTGTTCTGAATGCTTGATCTCTAGCTGATGTCAGTTTTGGAATTGGAACCTTGTTGGAGTTGTGTTGTTGGGGGCGAGTTTATGGGTGTTATAGCCAGTTTCCCCATGCAAGTTTTTGGAACACCTTCCTGCTGCTGTGTTCAGTGCTGTGGTGAGGTGATGTCCATCCTCTGCTCATGCCATCATTTTCCCTGCAGTGATATTGCTTCCCCTTGAGTCTGTGAGCCAAAACAAATCCTTTCCTCCAAAAGCTGTTTTTTGGTTAGCGTCTTTGTTACAGCAACAAGAAAGCTGTACAACATAGTTGAAGAAAAAAATCTTTAAGAAATCCCAGAATCTGTGACCACTTTTTAGCAGTAGCCCACTTTCTTCAGCACTCTCCTCATGGCACCTTTGATTTCTTTGTTCCTCAGACTGTAAATCAAGGGATTCAACATGGGAATCACCACAGTATAGAACATAGATGCAAATCTGTCAAAGCTGGAGGAGCCTCCAGAACTGGAACTCACATAGACAAACAAACCTGAGGTGTAAAAGAGGGAGACAGCTGTCAGGTGAGAAGCACAGGTGTTGAATGCCTTGGACCTGCCCTTAGCTGAGGTGATCTTCAGGATAGACCTGATGATGTAGCCATATGATGTCAGGATAGCTAGGACATTTGCTACCCCAAAGATCATTGTTAATATAGCAAGTAATACTTGTACAAAGAATGTGTCAGTGCAGGACAGATTTAACAGCTGAGGCATGTCACAGAAGAAGTGCCTGATGACATTAGGTCCACAGAAGTGGAGCTGGAGCAAAGCACACACCTGAGACAAAGAACCTGTGAGTCCAGCGGTATAGGTTCCCAGCATCATCCGAACACAGAGTGTGGATGACATGATTGAAGAATACAGAAGTGGGTTAGAAATGGCGGCATATCTGTCATAAGCCATGGCTGCTATGAGGCAAGATTCACTCAGCCCCGTGGTGGAAAAAACAAAGTACTGAACTATGCAACCGACAAGGGTGATGGTTTGTTTTTTCTTGAAGAAGTTGGAGAGCATCTTGGGGACTGTGGAGGTGACATAGCAGAGGTCTATGAAGGACAGATTGCTGAGGAAGAAATACATGGGTGTGTGGAGGTGGGGATCCATCCTTATTAAGACCATGAGGGACAGGTTCCAGGTCAGAGCTACCACGTAGGTCAGTAGAAATATAACAAAGAGCAGTGCTGTGATTGTGGGGAAATCTGAGAATCCCAGGAGCAGGAATTGAGTGATGTTGGTAATATTTCTTTCCCCCATCATTACTTCAGTGCTTCTAATATTAGACAGAAGATAAGAGAACATATTGCTGACTCAGGTAAAACTAGAGCATAATTTTCTTTTTATTTCAAATTTGTTTATTGTTAATAACAGACAAACAGTATGAACAAGTCTTGTCTTGGTACCCCCATTTCCCTACTCCCTGGCCCCAACCCACTGAGGGCCCTCCACAGTGGAATTGCTAGAATAGTCCATGGGACAGGGGGGTTATGAATTGTAAGAGCTGTAGCCTGTTTTTTGTGTGTATGTTGTTGAGAGGGACAATATTAGCATAATTTTCATCTATCCTTCTTTTCCTCCAATGAGCCCTGGAAAAGCAGAAACTCTTTGCTCTTCTGCAAAAATGGAACCTTTTCAGAACTCATTAGTTATGTTTCAATTTCTGTGATAGAATAACTGAGATAAACTGTTTTCTTTTGAAGTAGGGTCTCTCTCTAGCCCAGGCTGACCTGGAATTCACTATATAGTCTCATGGTAGCCTCGAACTCACAGCAGTCCTACTTCAGCTTTCCAAATACGGAAGTTAAATGTTTGCACCATGATACCCAGAGACAAGCTTCTTAAAAAGGAATAGATTTATTTTGCCTCATGTGCTTAGTGAATCATTGATGGCCCTGTCACATTGGTCCTTCACTGTAACACAGTGCATCCTGTCTAGGGATTGGGTAAACTGGGTAGATGGCTCTCCTCATCTTGCTGGAAAGTAGTGAAAGCAAATGATAGGCTCCCTTTCAAAGTTATACTTTGGTCCCCCAACTTCCTCCAGCTAGGTCCAACCTCTTAAATGTCTTCCACCTTCCAACAGTATCAGAGGCTGGTGAGCAGGCCTTTCTCTATTTATAAAAATTTCCCAAACTTCTTCACACACTTACTTGAAACAACATCTCTAACTGGCCTGCATCATATTTTACAATTCTGGCATACTTTCATCGGGCAGAAGCATATATATATTCCTACAAAGGTATCTAGTGTCTGGAGACAAACAGCATCCAACTGATGGGCCTCAATACAGGAAAAAGCTCCAAGTAAACATTTTCTTTCAGAAACAGTATAGAAGTATAACTTTTTAATAGTGACAATAAAAACCTTAGACCTCTTATTCTCACTTGTGGTTGGAGAATCTTTTATTTTACAACTGGCAGAGAATACTGAGGAGATCCAAGATCCATCAATAGAACAAGAAAAGATACTCTGACTGCTTACCACAAGACATTGCCATCTCTATCACATTGGTCAGGTCCCAAGAGACATTGCAGAGGAAGTGCTTTCACAAGTATTATTCTCACTGCTAGCCTGAAATCCAGCTCGGAGAGATGGCGACTGACTCAGTGGTCACTCAAAACTCATAAAAGCAAAAATCCAAATGCATCAGAGAGATCAACACTAAATCAGCCTACCAACACACCCACCAAGGTTTAAGGCACATTGAGGAAGAGGAGGCACAAACATTGTTAGAGCCACAGGGTATGTAGGAGTATTCTGAGGCACACCCTCCTTTGATACTGACCAAGGCCTTCCTGTCCCCACAGTGAATACAATAATCCCACTGAGGAGGGTCCTCACTGGAATGGGGGTGGGGTTAGGGGCTATAACATATTAACCTTTAAAAAATATTAAAAATTTAATGTTCTCTAGCAATTTAATAATAACACCTATTATGTATATTCCACATACAAAGTATCCTTTCTTGACATCAAAGAGCCAACCAATGATGACATCTGAGAGCATTTTTTTATTGTCCATAATGAGTTACATTGTTTAATGGGCCAACAATGAGTTGCTATCCCCAATTCCTCATTGCCTGCCCTATCCATCCCCAGTCAGCTGGATATCCTCCTCCCTGGGCCGTCTGGATCAGTCTTTGTGGTAGGGGACCATGGATAGCTTAGTATTCAGCTGGGTTCTCCTGACCCAAGTGTGTTGTTACTGAGGGGTGCCATGCCTCTGATATTCTGAGAACATTTTTGAGAAGACAAATACTTAAAAAGGATCTGCAATCCAGATATTACCCAGCACTATCGCTATTGGTAACTCATTATTCTTGCAATGACAGACATGCACCAAAAAGACAAATAAGCATTTCATGAATAAATTGAAGTATTGGTAAGAATCACAAGGTTAATAATTGAAATGAATAAGATAAGGACAAACTATTTCATGAAACTTCTATGAGACATCATATGCTATCAAAAAATATTAGAGGGAATGCATGCTTCTGTATTTATACAAGCTGGGGATGGAGCAAAACACCAAAACAGAAAGAAACGAGAAGAATCTACAGTTGAAATACAATTGAAAATAGCCAAATACAAAAAGGACAATGATGTAATATTTTCAGTGTGCAAGGAATGGGCAACCAGACACTAATGATTAAAAAATCTTCCACTTGTTGAGTAGAATTTTATTTACATAATCTCTTTCATGTGTATGGTTGCTATTTCTGCCTCTCCACACACACACACACACACACACACACACACACACACACACACACACACACCTTGTGAACCATTTATGACAAATGTTAAAATCAAATCTTTATGAAAAGAAAGGGGTTTCATGGAAGGAGGATAGCAGAGGTAGAAGAAAAGTTAATGGGAATGGGTTATGATGAAGATATTATAAACATTTTATATAAAGTTGCTAAAGAACAAATTTTAAAAGTGGTGTGATTTTGATTTTCTTCTTCATACTTAACCATATTTTCTTAACATTTCATAGCTCCTGCATTTTAATAACCAATTATTAAGATTCATAAATTCTCAATAAGTGTGAGAGGAGGGATGGAGGCAGAGAGGAAAAGAGAGGAAAAGAGGAGGCTTTTCTGACATTTATGATATTTTCTTATTGGTTTATGCCATTTATTAGGTTGCTAACATCTCTCTTAACTCAGTTATAAATGGTGGAAATGATATTTAGCACCTCATTGTGTTGAATGACATAAAGAGCTTAACACAGTAGGGCTCAATTAATATTATTAATTATGTATTGTAATTAATCAGGACTTCTTTCTGTAAAAATCAATAATGGAAGAATCAAAACTGAGTTACCAAGGAGGTCTTCATAAAAATATTTCCTATAATAATGACCTCAGAGAGCCTAGTCAACAACCTTTTAAAGAAATAAATGTATCTATTTTTTATCCAATATTATGTTGTCTTCTACCTAGATGGATTACAAATTGCTGCTGTTGCTTTTATGTCCCACTAGCAAGGACCCTTGGGCAGACAGCGCTTACCAGGCACAGTGATGAACTAGAAGAGTGGTCTCACTCCTCCAGCCATCATCATACTAACATAACATGCTAACATTTCCATTATCCTACAGACATATGTTCAGCACATTAATAAATGATCCTATCAGATTTCCATGTGAAACTAATAATCTTACTTTCTTTCTTAGTTTCTGTAATGACTTTTTTTGAATTTAAAAATCTTTTTTGTTTACTCTCAGAATAGACACTGCTAATATCATTTTAAAGTTTATCCAAATTGAATTAGGTTTAATGAAAATATTTTGAGATGATAAATTCTCACAGACAACATTCCTCAAACATCAATAAAATTGGCTGATGCAATGAGAATAAGTGAAACTTCCTGAGCTGCACTCAATGCCATCACTATTTTATTGTCTTCTGGTGAACATGCAGCCAAGCTCAAGTGTATCCCATGTAATCTATTAGTCCCAGAAAAGGTCCAAGAACTGAGGAATACTTTTCTTACTTAAATATTCTGTTCTAGACTATTTACATCATTAAAATGCAAACAAATTCCAGATGCATGCACCACTTTGTGCACCTGGCTTAAGTGAGTACTGAGGAATTGAACTCAGGTTGTTAAGCTTTGCAGGCAAGTGCCTTAACCACTGAGCAATCTCTCCAGCCACTACTTAAATATTTTTGTCTAGACTATTAAAATCATTAAAATGTTAGTTAGAGAAAAATAGACACTGAAATATACTCACTTTATTTGATTAATGTTTTGCATATGGTTACCATTTCCCAAGACAATTTGAACAAGAGCTATTTGATGTAAATATTGATTGGAGATTTCACTAGATCGACAAAGCTAATCAATTCTGATCTAAAAAGAACATTGTCCATTTAATGAGATATTCTAAGCATAAGTCAGTTAAAGGCAGAAATATTATTGAGTGAGGAAAAATATAAACTTAAAGGTACATTTAGAATAATGCCATCTGACCCGGAAGAACATATTCGATATTTATATATTCCAGAGTAGTGGCTGAAGACCTCTCTGGACACCAAAGATGACACTGGAAAGTTGTGTGAAGATTTCAAAAAGTCTAATGGACTTGTACTTCAGTACTCTGTCATATCATTAAGATTCAGTCTGTCTCTTACAACTAGAAGTCATGAATCAATAGTGTCTATCCAAATATAATTGAATTATTATTTTTCTTATCATTATTAATTTCAGAAATAGAATCCTGATGAGCTAAAAGAGGAATGCAAAGAGACTTTTGGAAAGGGGACTACTGGGAAGCACAGACAAACATATTTTGATCTTAGGAAATTTGAACATAGAAAAGAATTATTTTTGTTCCAGATCTTAATTTCTGATTTAAAAGAATCCCTAACTTGTGACATAGAGCCCAAACTAAACCTTCGAGGAAGTGGTGAAATGCGCAAGAGACCTACCTCCACAGCAAAGCTGATAACCCATGAAAGGACAAAGGAGACAGACACCAAGGATACCCAATAAAATCCAAAGCAAAAAATCCAGAGACACTTAAGACCTCAACAGTAAAGCAGACTTAAAACTTACCCACCATGACTCAGGGATCTGAGCAGAAGAGGGGTTTGAAAGACTGTAAAAGCCATGGTGAGAGAAAGAGAGAAAAACATCTGGCTACCTCTGGTACAATCCCCCTATTCCATGGACTGGTCCTGCAAGCCCATGTAGGAAGGCTTCCAGCAGGGTGGGAACAGGGAGGAGAGAAATGGGGATACCACCATAAGACTTGCTCATTCAATGTATCTAATTATTTACAATAAAAATAAAAAAAATCTTTCAAGCTTTTTAAATATCTCACTTAGCTCCAGATGATTCTATTATCCGCACCGTTCAAGTGGAAAAGCAGATAGTAATTGAATTCAAGGTACATACTTGAGAATTCAACAACCACTTTCATTCTGGATGAATGAAAAATCTAAGTTCAAGAGTACTGTTTTCTCTGAAGGGCAGAACACTTTGTTAACAGGAATGGAAACAAAGCCCATAAGAGCAAGGAGAGAGAGAGGGAGAGAGAGAGAGAAAGAGAGAGAGAGAGAGAGAGAGAGAGAGAGAGAGAGAGAGAGAGAGAGAGAGAGAGAGAGAACAGGAGAAATGAGAGATTAATATCCAGTAACCTTGTTCCACGGAGGTCTTGCTGTAAAATTACATGGATCTTGAGCCAACAGGAATTCCACCTTCAAGTCTTCCCTTCTGACTTTGACCCTGATCCTGAAAGCAGACAGAGTTCTTGCCAAAGTGAAACTGCCTATCTAATTTCTAAGAATTTTCCAGGTGCTCCCTATTGTATCCT